>JAQIUQ010000326.1:0-50306 GCA_030378365.1 Hybognathus amarus
CCTTTTTTTGTTCTTTTTTCCTGTGTATAAATATAATTTTGTCATATTATGATATACACAAACCAATGATCTTTATATTTTCTGTTTTGTCATTATGATTGTTACATACAATCTTTCCATGATAATGTAATCAGTGTTGACAACTGTGAATTATCTTACATAATAGCACACACAACGTTACACTCAGATGTATTTTCATGTTGGGATGTGCTCACCTGCAATACTTATACAATATTTTCCTTCCGGATGTAAATAGAAATTTTAAATAAGCGTGTTTAAGATGTATGGTTATGTAAATCCACTTTAGAAACGTAACTTTACGGTTACTGGAGACCCCTGTTAGCTGCCTATACATAATAAAAAATGTGTTTACAGCAAAATCACAACTACAATACTGTCTAACTCCTTTACACCCTCAACAGTTAAAACGTTTACTCTAAAGTAGTTTAACACGAGTTAAACACAATGGAACCATGTTTACTCACATTTGAAAACCCCCGCCCGTCGCTGATTTTCGCGATGTTGATATTGACGTATCCTCTCGCATGGCCTCCTGGGATAGATGAGTATCATGAGTACCCATCGGACAGCACTCAAAAATCTGGGCGGAAGCAGTAAGCCATCCGGGAACTTCTCGCCTACTCTTTTATGAATACTGATGTTTCGAACGTACTGCTTCTTTCACGTACTGTTGTCGCCTACTATATAGTAGGAAAGTAGGCATATTCGAACGCACTTTGGTATGCGTTCGTCCGAATCTCGCGTAGAATTAGTATGTCACCCAGGTAATTCGCACCTACTCTTTTGGATTCATTCATACTTTTTCGCTCGCCTACTCTTTTTCCCATACTAAATAGTAGAGAAGTATGCGGTTTGGAACGCAGACACAGTCTCAAGGTAATGATACACGTTTCAGGACTAGGTCGGTCCTAGAATCTTTCCTCGTAGGCCACATGGTTCCAAAACGTGACATGCTCTCTCTTCTCAGGTATCTTAATTTCGCCATGAGAATAATTCCCCAAGGGCGCTTCATTTCTCGCCTGCTTACGCTGGCCCATTCAGTCGACAGCCGTCACGACTCGATCCTCTTAGACGATGAGTGCCGTTCAGACCTTAGGTTTGGTCACACCTGCTTAATAACTGGAACGGTATCTCTCTTTTATATAATGATGTTTCCGAATCTTCCGTTTCAAGCTATTTACCGACGCAGCTCCTTCTAATGGTTTTGGGGGTTTCTTTCAAGGACGACGGTTCGCAGAGAAATGGCCAGAAGTATTCCTCTCCCTAATTGCGAATTCGTCCTCAGTCGCTCTTTTCGAATCATACCTCATCGTCGTAGTCCGCCTGCTCTGGGGCACCGCTTCGTTTAGAGATTCCCCTACTGCCTATTTTAATATCGACAGTTTGTGTATTCCTAGTTTATTGCTCTGATGCTCGTTCCTGAAGATTGCTACAATACGTAAATTGCGGCCGGCATTCAATTTTACGCACGATTTCATAGCCCTAACTTCCCAAGCCTTTTCTCTGCCTACAATTCGGCTTTTACTCAAAGGCATATAGAAGTCTGCCCAAAAGACTCCAGACAAACGTCTTCCTATTACACTAAGCTCTCTGCACAAACTCGTATCTTCATTACGTAATGGACGGTTGGTGAGTATGTTAACATCCTTTTAGAAGCAGTGTTTTAACCGCATCCTACGGGTTTATGCGATCAGGGGAATTCACTTCTGATTCCAAACACTTTAATTCTGCTCGCGGCTCGGTTTTTTCCGATTTACGTCTTTCCCATTTTTTTTTATTTATCAAGTTTTCGTAAATAGATTCTCCGGATCAGGCGTCAATATTACTATATCTAAAAATCAATAATTCCTATTGCCCTTATACTTCTACGGTCCGATACCTAAGCACGACCACGCACTTGAATAAACTATCCTGTATTATTTTTACGGATGGTCTTCCAATGTCCAAGCACCGGTTTAGATCTCATCTAGCTTCCGTCTTAACGCTTCGCGGTCTGTCTCCATATCTTTACACTGGGCTTTCCTTCGCATCGGAGCGCTACAACAGCAGCTGAACGCGGTGTTCCCGACTCCACTATCCAAGCTCGGCAGACGGTCTTCAGCATTCAAGACCTACATCAGATCTGACATCCATGTTATACAAATGCTCAACAAGCTCGCTCAAACCACGTTCAAGGTAAATTCTTCGCTAGCTACTGGTGGTGGTGGTTAATGATTCATATCATGATACGTTCGATTTTTCGCTGCTTTCGTTGAACTATACGCAGTTAATCTCGGCTTTCCGGCTAATTCATTCTTCACAATTAACCCAGCCTCAGGTGAGTATTATAGATTAGCTTTGATGGAAATACTATAATAATGCTTAAGGTTACTCCCTTGCTAGCTTACGTCTATACTATTTCATTTCTGATAGATGCAATACGGCTAGCCTATCGCGGCTCCCGAAACTCTACGATCACTGGCATCTAAGGCTATCGAGGCCTTCTTTAATGCAAATTACATTTAATTTCTGTTTTGACGCATGAACTAAGCCTATCGAGGCATCAGCCAATCGCGGCCTCAGCAATCGTTGCTTATTTCATAAACGCATTATACATGTAATCTCGGTTCTGACGCACGAACTAAGCCTATCGAAGCATCAGCCCATTGAGGCATTAGTCAATCGCGGATTAATTCATAAACGCGTCTTACATTTACTCTCCGTTCAGACGGACGAACTAAGCCTATCGAGGCATTAGCCTATCGAGGCATTAGCCAATCGAGGCATTAGCCAATCGTGGCTCATTCCATAAACGCATCATATCTCGGGTCGTACGCATGAACTAAGCCTATCGAGGCATCAGCCTATCGAGGCATTAGCCAATCGTGGCTCATTTCATAAACGCATCGTATCTCGGGTCGCACGCATGGAACTAAGCCTATCAAGGCATCAGCTTATCGAGGCATCAGCCTATCGAAGGCATCAGCCTATCGAGGCATCAGCCTATGGAGGCATTAGCCAATCGTGGCTCATTTCATAAACGCATCGTATCTCGGGTCGCACGCATGAACTAAGCCTATCAAGGCATCAGCTTATCGAGGCATCAGCCTATCGAGGCATCAGCCTATCGAAGCATCAGCCTATCGAGGCATCAGCCTATCGAGGCATTAGCCAGATTCGTGGCTCATTTCATAAAACGCATCGTATTCTCGGGTCGTACGCATGAACTAAGCCTATCGAGGACATCGGCCTGTCGAGGCATCGGCCTGTTCGAGGCATCGGCCTGATCGAGGACATCGGCCTGTCGAGGCATCGGCCTATCGAGGCATCGCCTGGATATCGAGGCATCGGCCTATCGAGGCATCGGCCTATCGAGTCATTAGCCAATCGTGGCTCATTTCATAAATCGCATCGCACTCGGGTCTTACGAGGCATCGGCCTATCGAGGCATCGGCCTATTCGAGGCATCGGCCTATCGAGGCATCGGCTAAAAAGTTATCCTATCGTCTTCCCATTTATTAATTCTTCTGCATGCCTTTCAGAATCCTCATAGGTATGTACGGAATTCATCGCAAATCCCTCTTTTTTGGGGGTAGGCTCCGCCCCTGCCTCTAACATCAGGCAGGAACTACAAGCTAGCCTTCAGACCCAGACGGAGGACGGGGCCTACGCCAAAGAACTCTGAGATGGAGCTTGTCGAGCATCTACTTTATTCTGTCTGTAAACTCCTTTCACAAAATTAAATTCTATTTTATTCGAGAATCCTTCTGAGTCTTTATGGTAGAAATGAAAGCGTAAGCGTAAGTTCTACCAGAAAGACTCAATGTCACGTCACTAATTTATAATTTCACGCTACCAATCACAGCTCGACATCGAATATAAAAGACTGTTCTTACCGTTCCATGTTGTCACCCGCAGGTGTCGTAGCAAAGTTTTCCCCCATCCTCCCCACCACCACCAGAATGGCTCCCGTCCACTCGCGGGGGGGGTAGGCTCCGCCCCTGCCTCTAACATCAGGCAGGAACTACAAGCTAGCCTTCAGACCCAGACGGAGGACGGGGCCTACGCCAAAGAACTCTGAGACGGAGCTTGTCGAGCATCTACTTTATTCTGTCTGTAAACTCCTTTCACAAAATTAAATTCTATTTTATTCGAGAATCCTTCTGAGTCTTTATGGTAGAAATGTTATTGTGTAATGAACAGAAACTGCTCTTTGTAAATAATTGGCATCTGTTTTGGGAGAGACCGAGGCTGTATCGGGCAGACGGACTCCACCCCAGCAGAATCGGAGCGGCTGTTCTGTCGGACAACATCTCCAAGACGTTACGCACCAGATGACTGGTAAGTCAAAGTCCAAATCACAGCCTCTGTTGTCCAAACTTAACTAATATGCTTAGTGTGGAGCGTTATATAGAAACTGTGTCCATTCCTCGTTTAGTGAAGCCAAACAATAAATCTAGTGCAGGATCTAGCAAAAATCTTATTGTAATTAAACCAGAAAATCTAAATATCAGTGAACAAAAACAATTCTTAAAGCTAGGTCTTCCAAACATTAGATCGCTCACACCTAAGGCGGTTATTGTAAATGAAATGGTCACAGATAATAATTTTGATGTTCTGTGCCTTACTGAAACCTGGCTTAAACCAAATGAGTATTTTGGTCTAAATGAGTCTAGTCCACCAGGATACTGTTATAAGCATGAGCCTCGTCTGATCGGCCGTGGCGGCGGTGTTGCAACAATCTATAAAGATATGTTTAATGTTACTCAGAAAACAGGTCACAGGTTTAATTCATTTGAAGTACTTGTGCTAAATGTTACGCTCTTAGATGTAAGAAAGAAATCCATATTATCTCTAGCCTTGGCCACTGTATATAGACCTCCAGGGCCATATGCTGAATTCCTAAAGGAGTTTGCAGACTTTCTCGGATCTATTGGTGAATGTCGATAAAGCAATAATTGTTGGAGATTTTAACATACAGTGGGTAGCCAACCAGAATGCCTATTGCCGCCGCGAGTCGTACCGCGGCAAATCTGCCGCGGTAAAAATAAACTTGCCGCATTTCAAGGTCGTTCGCGAAATGACCGCCAGGTGGCGCAAAGGGGCATTTAGCAAAACAGCCGCAATTGCAGCGGGGCTATGTCAGTTAACAGTAAGGATGAAATACTACAACTATGGCAATTTCCAAATAACCAACAAACATGAAAAATTAAAACAAGAGCTATTTGCATTTTCTGTAGGCTACAATAATGAAACAAACAAAGATTTGGCGAAGTTGAAACTGCATGTTAAAGTAATAATTGTATTATTAATTAAAGACATATAGACGTTTATTTGTACGAACTATTAGGCTATATATCTCTGTTTGTATCTGTTTATTAAAAAACACAGCACAAGGTCTTGTAAAAAAAACAAGAATGAGACTGACTGAATATGTAAAAAATAAACAAACGAAACAGAATAGAACAAACTTTTAGAACAAAAAATAATAAAAATAAAATTATTTAGCCTACAACAGATTCGGTTAAATTTAACGAAAGCAAAACTTAATTAAGTAAAAGTACATTTAAACAGAATATACTGTAACAAACTTTTAGAGCAGAACATTTTATGAATCAAAAGTTAAAATAGGCCTCTCTTGCAGTCAGTGGAAATTAATTAGAGAACTTAAAAGGCTAGCCCACTCCATGATTTTTGGTCATACAGATAATATGTCATCTTTTAAAACTGTAAAAGGTCTACAATATGCTAACGATAAAACAGAGTAAATTTATGGCCGAGTGTTAGAACTTACTGTTCGATCATTTAGATGACACGGGTTCAAATCCCGAACAAACTTGGGACTTTAGTAAATTTTGTATTAGCCTATTAATGCATTTTAAATCCTATTATTAATGAAGAGAGATTTGTCTAGTTCTAAAACTGTGTTACAGCATATAGTTTTTGCTTATATTTATAAAAATAAAATTGTATATTTTATATGTATATCTCGTATATTTTTCCCCTCATCAAAACATATACAACCACTGATAAACATAATATCAATTCAACCACTGATGCACATTATTGGTTTTGATGAGAAAAAAAAACTATACGAGTGCGGATTAGAACCCGTCCCGACACGCTAGGCAAAAATTCTACCACTGGACCATCACTGTACAGATTTAATAGGGCGTACTCACTGTACTCGGACATTGTGCTCAATTTTATTTATGTACATCAGGAAGCTACAGGACATCGTCTTTCAAAACATGACCTACTCAAAAGAGAAAAAGAATGAATGCGTCATTGTACCCAGCACTTTTGAAAATGCCCTTCCGAGTAGGCCTACGTCTCTGTCCCCAGCACATTTCAAACCAAAACTGACGCCCATGCATCTTTACCTTTGTAGTCTACACACACACGTTAAAACAAACACACATATTTCGCCATTTAATGTAACACTTTAGGAAACAAGACTTTGGAAATATGTACGTTAAAATTAATATGAGCATATGGAGATCCTTCATTCATGTGCCTCCGCATTAATGCTTGAGGCTTGGGAGCTCAGTTGTGAGCCGGGGAAAAAACAACATATTGCCAGCCTCATCTCAGGAGCTTGCTTGAGTTAGCTTAAAGTGGGGAGGGCGCATATTTTGCATTTGAATGGTGTTTGACATTCTAAAACATTTAACGCGTGACACGAACACACAACTAGTCAATGTTTCTAAGATAAATGTCTCTCAACCATTAAAGAAAAACGTTACACGGACTTGACACAACTTTTTGTGGAAAGACAATTTTTTGTGGAAAGACAATTTTTACTTCAATAAAAATAGTAACCCAGCATTTGTGCCCTAAAAAATGGGAATTCCATTTTTCAAAAAAAATGGGAATTCCATTTTTTTTGCTGTCACAACTTGAAATATAAATTCCCAGAGAATGTATTTATTAGAAAAATATATTCCTAATGTAATAAAGTTTTCTTCGTGTTGACGTTGTTATAATTTTAGCTAACATCCGTATATAAATATAGATTATGGTTTTTAGACTTATGGATTTATGGATTAAAATAATAATAAATAAAAATAATATATGTTTTTAGATTTATAGCTAGCCTATATGATGTTCTTACAGTTTTAGATTAAAAAAACATGGTTTGGAAAATATATTCATATAAAAATCTAAAATTGTATTTTTGTGCATTTTTCATAAGAATAAAATAAAAAAAATGTATATAACTTTTAACTTCCAAAGCTTGCAAGATGTAGCTAGTTTAATGTGACAGTGTTTCTTTTTTAGGTCTATGCTAAAAAGTTAATTAATGGATAATATAATTTAGTAGCCTACAATAAAATCCCCGAAAAATACAGAATGTAAAATGCAACACATTATCGAAAAAAAAAAAAAAAATCTAAAACATTTAATGGTGACGCACACACACACAACTAGTCAATGTTTATGATAAGATAAATGTTTAATGTGACAGTGTTTCTTTTTTAGGTCATAAATTTGTTCTTTTTTAGAACGAATTTATCAGCCGATGACAGGGGCACTGACCATTCTAATCTTACCGGTGTGATCATTTCAAATAAAACTATATATTTTTGGAAGTCTTTTGGAAGCTAAAGTAGGCTACATTTAAATTTAATTTGCCTCAAAAATCTGAAAGGGCACGTGCCCCTCGGTTTGAATAGGCGCCTCTGATCGTTTCATAATGGTTTTCACTTTTGATTCACACCTTTGCAACCCCGCCCACATTTCACAGCCATAAAAACGGCAAGTGCCACATATCTTTATCAGAACTTCTTTTTCGAATTGAAATAAAAAAATTGTGTTTTTACAAGAAAAAAATAGTGTTTTTATTATTATTATTATTATTATTATGCAGATGTTAATTCAGTCATTTTTGTTGGATAAAATGGTCCCTAATGTAAATGGAAATGCATGGTAATTTTATTTTATAAATATAAAATATAGGCTAGACAAAAAAGGGGGGTAAAAAAGTTTTAGAACTATTGACAAATCTCTCTGCATTAATAATAAAAAAGTAGACCATGTTTGTTCAGGATTCAAACTTAATCAATTTTAGTGTTCTTTTACATTTTCATTTGTTTTTATATTGAAAGTAATACTACTTAGTTAGTCTGTCAAGTCAACAAAATCAGTCTCCCATTGCTATGGCCAGGTATCACTGTCAGTCAACTTCACAAAACAATAATTTAGCAGATTAAAGACGAGCATCATTATTTTCATTTTCTGACGTGATCAGCTTTAAAAAAAAGTATTTTCATTTCCCTCATCAGTTTGGTCGTGCAGCGGCTCTACATGGAATCTAGCAAATTTACGTTAAAGTGGCATTGATGATAATTAAACAAAACGCTTGACATTAAAGAAATAAACAGTTAATGAACTCGCTAATAAACAGTTACATATTTAAGCATCAAGAACGGTAAAACATAAATGAAGTTGGCCAACAGTATATTGGCCACAGTGAGATTCGATCTCGGATCGCTTGAAGCGCAATGAGATTTATGTTATTGCGTTACCCACTGAGCTACCGTCTGATCACTATTAAGTCTCGTCTTATGCTCTTGCTTAGCCCCATTGATAGCCTAATATATATATATTCTGTTGCAATGTTTTATGTTGTAATGTTTTTACTATTTATTCAATTTAATTTCAGTATTGTGATTATGAATTTGTTTATGTTTCACTTGAATTCATCTGTTACCAGCTTTCAATCGCTCTGAATGAGCCGCGCGCGGCGTTAGATTACGCAATATAGAGAATAAACGGACACATTTCAAAGTCTGTGATTGTAGCGCCGCTTAGCGGTAAAAGGCAGCAAGTACAGACCGAATTTCGAATATTATTCTGGTTGAGTAACCACTGTACACGTAGATAATACAAATGATGCTTTAGGGGCTGCGTTTACTTGTTAAACTCCTTTGGGGTCAAACAAAACATCAGTGGTCCCACTCATCGTCTAAATCATACACTAGATTTAATTATATCATATGGAACCAATCCAACTGATATAGATATTATACTGCAAAGCGATGATGTCACTGATCATTACATGGTGACTTGCATAATACGTACTGCTGAAATATGTCATGTTGTGCCACGTTATAGACCAGGCAGAACAATCCTTCCAACCACTATAGATAGATTCTCAAATAGCTTACCTAATCTATCTAAGCTGCTCAGTGAACCCAAACAAACAGATGAATTAGAGGAAATGACTAGCAGTTTGAGCACCATTTTCACTAGTACATTAGATATTGTTGCACCAATTAGAATAAAAAAGGTTAGAGAGAAAACTAAAGCACCCTGGTACAACAGTGCTACGCATGCTATCAAGAGAGAAACTCGTATCTTAGAGCGTAAATGGAAACAAACTAATTTAGAGGTCTTTAGAATCAGCGTGGAAAGACAGTATGTCACATAAAAGGCTCTAAAAATAGCCAGGGCTGAGCATCTCCGCAAACTAATAGAAAATAACCAAAATAATCGAAGGTTTTTATTTAACACCGTGGCTAGACTAACAAATAAACAGACATCTCCAGAGCGAAATATACCGTTACAGTTTAGTCAGACCCCGAAGCCGCCGCCAGGCACCGCCATTTGCGCCATTTAGAATATCAGCCGCCGCCAGCCATTAATCTCGTAAGCCAAATTGAGCCGCCAGCTAATAAAGTTTGGCTGAGCCAGCTAAAATTATTTGCATCAAATAATATTTCAATCACATAGACACACGAAATATATAAACAATAGAATACACGAGATCTATTTTCCCACTGGATTCACAACAGCACAGTCTTGTGCTCGTTGCTACGATACACAGACTCAGTGAATCGACGACCAATTAAAATTGCTCATTTTCCATACAGAAGCTATGTTTTTTTTTTTTGTTTTTTTTTCCCTCGCACTTGAAGTTGAGGTGAAATGGCGGAATGAAGCACGATAGGTAATTTAGATCGCACTTCTCACATACTTTCTGGTTGCACAAACACCTGAATCAAAGATTGATGTTATGATGTTAAAAAATATTCTGGAATGGAGAGATTTATAGCACTGAACGTGATATTACTGCAGTAACAACCCCGTTTCTACATTTGTAATTCACAACGCATGCTTAGTGTACATTGAAGTTTGCAAAACTTTGTCCAAAATAATACTGATAACACTATAAGGCGAGACACGGTGACGGCAGGAAAAACATTGTTTTTTTTTTTGTCAAGTTTTTTGTCTAAAAAAAAATCCAAAATATACATTTTGGTTATTTTAGTTATTCTAGGAAGAATAACTAAAATAGATTTAGTTTTTTTTTAATATATGCAAATTGGCACATATTAAATTATATATTGCCTAATTTGCATATTTAAACATAAAATTAAAGAAAACTTGTGATACATTTTCTTTTTCTCATCTTAATGTAAGTAATCAACTGGGAAAGTTTCATGGTGATATCTGCTAGTTAAAAATCTTACCCTATTTATCCGTAGTGTCTCGGCTCAACTATAAAGTTGAACAGCGAATTACTGTACATGTCATAAATATATGCATAATGTTACTCTGTGAAGTTCTGACAAGTGTGCATTCTTACACAGCAGCAGGGACATTATTCACTAACGTTACAGTGGCTATTGAATCCGCCTAGCACTATAGCTAATATTATCAAAAAGCTCAACTAGGCTAGTTCTAAATCTTCACTTTAGGTGTTTTGTGCAACCGTTCTTATAAGTAATTGTATTGCATTTCTTTATTACATTGTATTGCATTTTGTAAAACTATAGTGTAAGCCATGCATTGCTTGAAAATATTGAGATCTAGTAAATCAGTATAACATAGACATCTGTAGACATGAAGTGGCAGCTTCAGCCGTTTGCAGCTATGAAAAGTTTGGCGGCTGCAGCAGCCATTTAGGTTTTGGCTGAGCCGGCTAGCCAGCCAATAACATCATCAGCCAGCCATTATTGTCAAAACAAATGGCTTCGGGGTCTAAGTTTAGTAGTAATGATTTTATGAATTACTTCAATGAGAAAATAGAAAGCATCCAAAACACAATTATAAATGTACAATCCTCTATGGTGTCTTATGATTCAACCTCAATTATGGCTCCTCTAGAACAACTACACCGCTTTACAACGATAGGACAGGAAGAGCTAAATAAACTTATCATTGCATCTAAACCAACAACATGTTTATTAGATCCAATACCCACTAAACTACTGAAAGAAGTGTTACCTGTAGTGGAAGAGCCTCTCCTCAATATTATTAACTCGTCTTTATCTTTAGGTCATGTTCCAAAAATATTCAAGCTGGCAGTAATAAAACCTCTCATTAAGAAACCGCAATTAGATTCAAATAACTTAGCAAATTACAGACCCATTTCAAATCTTCCATTTATGTCAAAAATATTTATGTTTCTGATATTTTAATACACTGTAGATTACTTAAAGTAATACGGTACAATGTAGGCTACCATGCAAATTTGAAGGATTTTTTTTCCGTGGGGTATTTGTCTTTGTTTTTTGTCTAAGGTTGCGTTCTTTTGTTTGTTTTAAAGTTGGATTTTTTCGTGGATATTCTGACACTAAAGTGGTAAAACCCGAAAATCATGTTTTGCTAAATGTAAAATAACCTGTTAAAATTATTTAGTTACCATCTGGCATGTTAGACATCAATGTCTTATTTATCTAGAGTATTTTTTTACACATATTTCTTCCCGAGTCGCATCCGGTAACCAGTTCCTACGTGAATCATGCAGATCTGTAAAAAAAATAAAAGGGGGAGGGGGACGGGTGTCGGCTGGGTTGGCTGCCGGAGTGAAAAGGAGATGATATAAGGACATAACTGGCTGACGTGCATACAGATTCTTCCTTCCTTTCCAAGTATCAACAAGGACGTGCTTGCGTTCAGCTTGTTCACCTGCTCAATTTCGTACCTCAGTCGCTCTCGCGTGACTGTGTTATCGTTGTCAGTTTACAAGAACATCACCGTTCAGGTCCCCAGTAGGGCTGGGCGATATATCGATATAGTTCAAATTTGCGCTATGATCCTTGCTCCAAGCAAGCTGCTGACTGCATATCGTGCATTCTATTAGTTGGAGTTCTGACGCCTCCGTCTCAACAGCATTAGTGTACAACGCTGACAAATACTCACATAAAATATTAACGCAGAGGAACGGCCAAATCAGTTCAGTGAGTTCACAAAAGTTCATTATTTGCATGTGCTTTAAAGCCTTGCCGGTTAAACGTCATTCACTGCTGATGCGCTGTTCTGAGCGCGAACACCCGGGGAACACCCGCGGACATCCGGAGAAGCGGCTCGGTATATTTTCCTGCTTTTTTGTCCTTGGCCAATCACATGCCTGGCCTTTAAACAAAAGCTACCAGAGGAATCGTCAAGAAAAGTAATTAAGGCCAGTTTTAAAGTTTTACAAAAATAAACCATAGGATATATTGTTCTTGAATTATTTGAAGAAAAAACGACATACTAAAAACGCCAGCCTAATCTCAGGAGCTGCTTTGAGTACGCTCGTGACGTGTGGAAAAACGCTTTGGTGGACTGTGGACACACGGCCGTTTCAAGTGGGGGATGGCGCATATTTGCATTTGAATGTTGTGTTACATTCTAAAACATTTAACGTGTGACGCACACACACAACGGAGAAACATAACACACACACACACAGACAGGGCTTACATTCTGCTAAAACGAATTGACCTTGTGGGATTAATAAAGTTGATTGAATTGAATTCTTAACATTAGACTATAGGGTACTTTGCGAAATTGCGATTCGATACATTCTTTTCAGTAGGCCCTAATAAATTTGTGGGGCTGTAAATTCAGTATGCTATACCAACGCTATGTATTCAATTAAAGTTCCAAGAGGTCCTGATCTCTATATTTTCTTCCAGAGGTCCGGACAATTATACAAACTTTTTATTATATGAATAATTCAACATGCCAGAATAAAATCTGGTTTAAGATATATTTTTATATATTTTATAAGAAGTTAATCTGTTGGATACTATTTGTTCCTTTCTTAGTGTAAAATGGAAATGCATGGTCATTTTTTTTTGATTAAATATAAGCAAAAAAACTAAATGGTGTAACAGAGTTTTAGAACTAGACAAATCTTTCTGCATTAATACCTAAATATAAAATGTAACTACAATAGACCATGTTTGATCGGGCTTCAAACCCATGTCACTGTAATGTACTAACCATGAGTTCTACCACTCGGCCAAGTCTTAACTCACGGTGAAACGCCCAAACTTTCTCCACTGACTGTTCACTCAAACGAGCGAGAAAACGTTTTGTCGTTAGCCTATTGTGAGTGTAAGCCTACTTTACATGAAAAAAATACACCTTTTTATAGTTTTAAAAGATGATTTTATTTGAGCTGTTATGAGAAAGTAAGTGAGCATTGCCACGTTAATTCTGCACTACAAAGGCAAAGTGCAGTGACTATGCAAACAAAGAAACGGAGAAAAGGGCCTTTAAAGTTTTTATCCAAGCCAGTCAAACATGTTATGGGTAGATTATGTGGTAATGCATCTACCAAAACGAGACATAATTTAACCCAGATATTTTTTTTTTCACAAGACTGAACACATGTCATAAAGCCCATTACAAGTCTTAACTCAATTTTGACCAAATGTGTAGTTACTGCGCTTTGCATTTGTGCCAGAATAAAACCCGTTATGACCTTCATGAAGTTGGCACCCCATAAAACAAAATAATCTCCAAAACTATGGCATTGGTTTGTGCTGTGTTTGTGCTGATTCTGTGCCGTAAAAACGAACATTTGTGCTGGTTTGGAAAAAACATTAATACCAATATATTGAAACATCTGTTTATCCATGCTACTCCCCTAAAGGAGTCCAGACATTAGAAAAATATCAGTCTGCGTTTGTATATTTAATATTAAGGAAATAGACATGCATTCATGCGTGACAAAAAATCTTTAACTTAGGAGGCAAAATATATATTTTTTGTAATTGTGAATTACACTGCGCAAATCGTAATGAGGAATGGGTTGGCTCACCACAGAACATAAAATATTCATTTTATTTTATTTTTAGTGTTCGCATTTATGAGGAAAAAACAATGTTACAGGACGTGACAGTTCTCCGTTATTCGGACGTGAGCACTCTGAAGCGGCACTAAAAGACGGATTTAAAACTTCCACAGACCTCAAACAGAAAAGCAAAGCCTTTATTTAAAGTGAATTTCATTTTCCTTTCGATTTTATCTTGATTTTAATCAATGTTTCATCAACCAATTGCCTGGATTTGATGCATAAGAAGTAAAAGCATACAATTATAGATAATCACGACATGCAGGCGCCGTGTCATAAATATAAACTCAGCGTATAGCCTAAGTATATCCTACTCCACAGACCTGAAACGTTTATCTAGGCCTATATTGAAATGTCAACTTGTAAACAGAACAATTCAAAATGAAACTAAACCAAAAAGATTGATTCAGTCTTCTCATTCCTCAATAGCATTGAAAGCACCCAATTTATTTTCACTGACTGCAAGATAGGCCTATTTTAACTTTTGATTAATAAAATGTTCTGCTATAAAAGTTTAGATTATATTTAAAGCAATTTTCTATTTAAAATGTAGGCTACTTTTATATAATTACGTTTTTCTTTCGCTAAATGTCCCTTTGCACCACCTGGTGGTCATTTTGCGACCGACTTAGAAATACGGCTGGTTTATTTTTGCCGCGGATTTCCAATATAATCAACAATTAAATAAGAAACATGATAAATGTAAACATTTAAAAGAAAAAAAGAAAAAACTTTATATCTTTCGCCACCAGGGCGCCGCCATTTTGGAGTATTCTAACATGTGACATCACGGGGTTGGTTGGCTCAGGCTCTATCCATAAACAGTAAGTGAATATCGCGACATTAAACTGTTTACACCAGTGTTTTGACCGCGAACGACTAATGTTAGGTAGTAATTAGACAAAAAGACGACGTCTAATGTTATATGTTGACAAACTGCACATAGAAACATTGTTCAGAACAGAGCAAGGCGAGCATTTGTGCTTATAAAACTTAAACTTTGTTATTTATTTATTAAATGAGCGATCGTTTCACTTGATAAGACCCTTATTCATCGTCTGGTGTTTAAACCCTTTGAACAGTTTGCACTGAAACTGTGTTTTGGACCTTGAACCGTTTGGTTCCCATTGAAGTCCATTATATGGAGAAAATCCTGGAATGTTTTCATCAAAAACCTTAATTTCTTTTCGACTGAAGAAAGAAAGACATGGACATCTTGGATGACATGGGGGTGAGTAAATTATCAGTTTTAAGTTTTTTTTTTTAATTAAAAGTTTTTTTTGTTTGTTTTTTTGTTTTTTTTTTAAGTGAACTACTCCCTCTGATGGTCTTCGGGGTCTGCTGGACCGCAAACTACTTTTGCTTGAATTTAAAAAAAAAAGTTCTCTTTTTCCAAATGGTATGAAACTTCCTACAGCTCTCAACACTGTCTAGATCTACAAAAAAAATTAAAATGGAATTCTATCTGTTTTTATGTAGGCGTGACAAAATAGTCACACTCGTGGTCTTCAGGGTCCATTGAACCACAAAAAATAACATTTAATTTTGTAACAGAACAATAGGGTTTTTTTTATATACAAATATTATTTTACCATTTATTAATGTTTTGTCTCAACATTTGTGCAGTTTTTGGAGGATTTATGATATTATTTAAATATCTATAAATTAATAAATAAATATTTATTTATCATTGGACTCAAAATAGACAAAATTCATCATCAAAATCAGAAATAACGCAGAACACAGACAGAAATGACAGAAATGAAGTGGCACACTTCCAACAATGCAAAAAACATCCACAATTCAAAATTATCATGCTCACACACATGCACACACACACAAACACACACATATAGAGGAATACAATATACAGGAATACATACAGACTATAAAAACTGTTCTCTTATCATTTGTAAAATAAAATACTCTAAAATGCAGAACCACCGCAAAAATAAATTGGTAACACTGAGACACATTGAAAATGTGCGCACACACACACACACACACACACACACACACACACACACACACACACACACACACACACACACACACACACACACACACACAGGAATACATTTGTAAGGCTATAAAAAAAGATAAAAGAGATGAGACCAACTGCTATTGTTCCAAATTATTGTTAGTTGTTCGATTTTCTTCCCAATTTACTTTTTTTTTTACAAATATTTTATTTTTACTGCTTTATTTGCTAATTTGTTATAGCTGTTCAGTTGAAATAAATGATCAAATCTTAAAACTCCAACATTTCTCTTTGTAACATGTTCAGGTTTGATTCTAATCATAATGTAATTATTGAAAAACTGTTGTTTTTTCAGTACAAAAACAAATGCTAAACTTTGACAAAAAGTATTTTATTTTTGTTATAATTGTGATTTTATAATATTTAGATATGAATCCAACTTTAGAAACTATATCTTTCAGTAATTCAAATAGTTTATAGGCCTAGTGGAGCTCTATAGCCATCTAGTGGATAAAGTGACTTATTACAAATTTTAACCTGTATTTTCCAAAAATTTGGCAAAAATCTTACATTCAACCTTGTAAAATTATCCATGGTATCCCCAGGAATAAAAGTTATAAATCTGGGTCTTTTATAAAGTTTATTTAACATAACACATTTAACACATTTTTTTGTTTTGTTTGTTAATATCCTATTTAATATTTATTTATTTATTTATTTATAGAAATAAAAAAAAATAAAAAAATCCTCCAAAAACTACACAAATGTTGAGTAAAAACATTAATAAACAGAGTAAAATTATATTTGTTAAAAAAAAATACTATTCTGTTACAAAATTAAATGTTATTGTCTGGGGTCCAGTAGACCCTGAAGACCAGAATTATTACTTTTTTTGAAGACCATCAGAGGGTTAATCAAAGGCAACAAAAACTGTGAATGTGTGTAAACAATTTGATATATTTCTGTAAATACTCTACTACCCCTGGCAAAATGTGATGTAAGTCTTACATCACAGTTTATGTTTTATGTTAAAACACCTGCAATATTGGAAACTGCACATTGTATTTTTATATATATAATGGAAGAGGATTGTTGTAAGATTGTTGAATAAAAAAGAAAAAAGAAAAAAAGTATATAGCTGCTTATTTTATTATTATTATTATTATTATTATTATTAGAAATCATGATACACTGCCATTTAGAAGTTTGGAATAAGTAAGATAAAAAAATACATTTTATTTTGCAAAGGCACATTAAATTGATAATGACAGTACAGACATTTATGAATTTAATAAATATTTAAAAAATGTATATTTATAATACATGCTGTTCTTTTGAACTTTATGTTAATCAAATATTCCTGAAAAAATCACAGTTTCCACAAAAATATAAACCAGCACAACTGTGTTTAATTATAATAAGAAATGTTTCTTCAGCATCAAATCAGCATATTATAATGATTTCTGATGGATCATGTCACGTGACACTGGAGTAATTATGTTGAAAATAGCGTTTTACTTTACTTCAATAAATAATGTTTTCAAATGTTTATTACTGTGTGTACTTTTGTGCAGCTTTGGGGAGATTAAGAGACTAATTTCAAAAACATTATAAAACCTTAATGTTTCCAAACTTGACGGTACTGTATACATTGTATTACTTGAACAGGTTTTTTTACATCCATAATAAACAATTGAAAAATACTAAAAATCTGAAAAAATCTTGAAATCTTTTTTTTCCTTCTCTTAATTTTATCCAAAAATATTAAAAATGACATTTTGGGATTTCAAAGAGATTTCAGGAATCATAGAACAGAAAATATCAGTGTTCGTATTTTGTTCAATTACACCACGACCTGATTATTTTCCTTACTTAGTCTTTAGGCCCTACATTTTTCTGAATTTGAGAACATGTCTGTACAGCAAGCATGATGGACAAAAACATTTCTCCACAGAATATAGGGTATGTCATAACATAAATAACATAAAGCTAATGGTACTGGAGTAAGATTTTTTTTTAAATCTCTGTCACTGATTACATTTTATACATTCTATAAATAATAATCATATATAATAAATAATAATATTGGTATAAATAATTTATTAGATTAATAGCTTATACTTTTAATATTTGAATAAATAAAATTATGGAACATATTAAATGAAACTAAAACCGCCAGTAGGTGGAAGCAGATCACTATAGGTCATCTATTAAAAAGGACCTTTTACGAAATCTTGATTTTGTTTTGAAATTATTATATCTAAAAAATAAATAGCATCTGAATTTAGTCTGCAAGTTTAGGCAAGGTGTACTAGAATACGTTTTCATGCCTGATTGTTCACAAAATGCATTATGTTTTCACATATTGTGTATTATTACAGCTCCTCTATCCCCATTCTGGTTGAGCAATACACCTAAATAATAATAATAATAATAATAATAAAATAAGGATGATTGCATCGTTTTCCATGAAGCCCCTCCTTCCGAAATAGGAAATGTGCTGTGATTGGTCAGCTGGCCCAGTGTGCGTTGATTGGCAGCCCTTAGCACGTGTTCGGGATGCTCCTTCATAACCGCGATCTCTACTCAAATGTCACGTGTCTGTTGCCTGTCTACCAGTGTATCTGTAGCGAAGTAAACAAACAAATTAGTAATAAAATTAAAAGCAATAGCTGACCATTCTCCATAACACGTCACTATTTACGTCTCATAACAAGAGTAAATGTCGCGTTACCAAGGCGACTGAATTGTTTGTATAAACATTCCAAGGATCTCCCGCGACTCTGACACACGGAAACCGTAACATTTCCCGCTCCGTTCGGCTCGACGGTGGAAACGGCCAATGTTAACGAACAAGAGGACTCTGCTGAACGGATTTCAAGCAACTACAGACTTTCCAAGCAGGGATTTCACACGACAGAGTGGTAAGTTTCTTGTTTTTTTTTTTTAAAGAGAAGAGAAGAGGAGTGAGTGACTTCTGCATCTCGATGCATCAAAGGTAGGCAAAACTATATTTACATTATTTCGCCATTAGATTGAGGCAAATACTGTCTTTATGAGACATCGGTCAGTAGTGAAGACTTTTTTGAGCACGGAGAAGCAAAGACGCAAATGACTAGCGTGTCAGAGCTAAACCCCCTAACGTTAACTGTTAAAATGTCAAGACATTCAAGCAGATTTTTATTACGAATATAGGACTGACTTGAAGGAAGATGCTATATCTACTGTAAATACTCTCTCACAATAATAATATAAAATAATATAATAAATTAACAATATTAATGAGAAGCTATGTTTGCGTTGCTAAGAGTGGTTGCTAGGGGCGCTGTGTAGTCCACAAAGGCGAAGTGCACTAACTAGGCTACGCAAACAAAGAAACGGAGAAAAAGGCCTCTAAAGTTTTAATACCAGCCAGTCAAACATGTTATGGGTAGATTATGTGGTAATGCATTTCCGAGACGGGACATAATTTAACCCAGATATTTTTAAACAAGACAGAACCAGAGATGGGACCAAGTCACACATGTGCAAGTCTCAAGTAAGTCTCAAGTCTTAACCTTCAAGTCTCAAAGTAAGTCTCAAGTCTTAACCTTCAAGTCTCAAGTAAGCTCTCAGATCTTAACCTTCAAGTCTCAAGTAAGTCCAAGTATTTTCTGAGTGGTCAAGTCAAGTCTTGTAGTAGGTCAAGTCAAGTGCAAGTCAAGTCACCTTATTATTGTAATTTTACATGTAGAATCTGATCTTAATAAAGTGAAAAGACAAGGTAAGTATTTGTCAGTAAATTACAATAATTTGGATTTGCATTGTAAATACTGATGTTCAGTAAAATACATCATGGAATCAAACAAAATTGTAACTTCATACAATTATTTATTTTTCACTTCTGCCAACAGTGTTTGAAATGTTTTAATGTCAAAATGTCAAAATTTTCAACATTGAGTCCATGAAACAAATAACAGCTTAACATCCTACAGACTCCTCTCTGAACACCTCCCTCTCTCTCTCAAACACAGTTTACGAACAATATTAAACTTTGTTACATTTCTTCTCCTCTCTCTCTCTCTCTCTCTCTCTCTCTCTCTCTCTCTCTCTCTCTCTCTCTCTCTCTCTCTCTCTCTCTCTCTCTCTCTCTCTCTCTCTCACACACACACACACACTTTCACTCTCATACACACACACACACACACACACACACACACTTTCTCTCTCTCTCTCTCACACACACACACACAGACTCACTTTCTCTTCAAATTTTAAACATTTACAGGCTTCAAAAAATATAACAACTAATAATTTAAGTGAACTTAAAACAAACCTTGCATAAACCCATATTACATTTTTTGTCATATTATGTCATATTTTCCTGTGCCTTCCTGTCTAACAGGTATGAAATATACAGAAATTGAATAAGGTTATCAAACAGTCCGCACTGCATAAATATAAATTAAATATAGATGAATCCTTATTAAAGCTACAAGCATTGTTTAGTCAAGAGCAGTTAGTATTTTTTTTCTGTTCCCTTTGTTCTTTGGTTAACTTTACTGACAGAGAGAATTAGAGGTTGCTGTCACTTTAAGATCTGCCCCTGCTGACAGGATCTCGCGCATCTCATTCTCTCACTACTCTTTACTTTCACTTAAGATTTTATTTAACTCATTTAAGACTGTTCTTGTGGCGATACTCGACAAAACGGACATTTTGGCATACATGTGTGTTTTTGTTTGTTCAAGTGGCGAAATCAACTCGATACTGGCGCGCTGTCTGTGCGATACTGGCGCTCGTCGTGTGTGTGTGTGTGTGAATCAGGAGGACATGGCAGCTCATTCTCTTTTGTCTTGTCACGCATAAATAGTTTTAAAGCATTTGCATGAATAAGAGCAGGATCATATGACGCTATAGCTTAAAGTCACCTGTTGTTGTTTCTGGCGTTTCGTCGCTGACTGTGCCACAACCGCAGAGGAGCAGAAACGAGCCTGTGTCGATGCGCGCGTCCACGTCCAGGAACGTCGCGTGCACACTCTAAAAATAGCTCACTGAAAGTTCTAATGAGCAGGTATCGCGGTCGCGGCACAGTCGGCGATTAAACGATAGAAACAACAGGTGACTTAATTAATTTGAGTTAAAAATCATAACAAAACGAATTTTAAAGTGGAGGGGACACAAACAGGATTTTGAAAGTGGGGGGACATGTCCCCCCTGTCCCCATAGGAAATTATGCCCGTGTGGCTAAACAACTTTCTTTAATGTGCTATTTTAAAAAAAGAGCTGAGGAAGAAGACACGCCACTACCTTTATCTACTGAGTCCACCATAATGGCTACTTTTGCTATTATTAACTTACATTAGCTAGCTAACTACGAACGAGCTAACCAGATAACATTAACAAATTGACAAGCACTTACTGGGCAGACTGGCTCTTTAAATGGCGGACGAAATTGGAGCTTGTCGTCTAGCTGTCCGCGATCTTAACGTTGCATGTCTTTCAAAGCGCTGTTCTTTTGCCATCTTGTTGTGAGAAATTCTTGAAGCCGAAAGCGACGACCCTCGGTATCCCTCCGGCTGACATGTTGATGTGATATCTGATGTAAGTGGGCGTGGTGTGCGTAAGGTACGAGAGGGCAATGACGGATGATCTCGTGATCCAGTCATGACAGCGCTATTCTCAGCCTGCGCTCCAGCTGCATCAACTTTATTTTTTTTACATAATTTATATATTTTATATTCAAACTGAAAACATGATGTGATTAACACTCAAGTCATTCAAGTCATCCTGTCTCAAGTCAAGTCAAGTCCCGAGTCTTTAACTTCCAAGTCCGAGTCAAGTCTCAAGTATTTTATTTTTTGTCAAGTCAAGTCACAAGTCATAAAAATAGCGACTCTAGTCGAACTCGAGTCCAAGTCACCAAGTCACAAGTCCCCATGTCTGGACAGAACACATGTCATAAAGCCCATTAACTTACAAGTCTTAACTCAATTTTGACCAAATGTGTAGTTACTGCGCTTTGCCATTGAAGAGCAATTATCCTGGCTTTTATTCTATGGTTTTATCGTGAATAAACCCGACCTATCAGAATGACTGTAACTTACCGTTTTATAAAGATTAATATACTGCAGATAATAGCTTTATTGGTAAATTATGTTGTTTTTGCATTTATAATTGCAGTATGTTATTTTAAATATATTTTAGTCTTGATCATTTCTCTCGTTTTAATAGTTTGTTTAATTGATTATTGGCTTTGGTACTATTTTCACAATTGAATCTCTTTGCTCAAATACTCTTTGCTCAAAAGTCTAATATGATCACACGTGTTACACATTTAGGCTTGTCATTCTTTCAAAACCTGATCCCATGCTTTCATTACAGCACATTTTCAGTAACTTACACATAATCATCATTTAATAAACACAAGATGATTGTAATATGTAATATGTAATGAGAACATTTGGTTTAATCACCAAAACACAACAGTATGACCTTCTTTCAGTTTAGTACTTTTAAAGGAATAGTTCACCCGACGAAACAAATAGTTGATGACGGGTGTAACGATACACAAAACTGATGGTTCGGTTTTCCCACGAGTTTTGACGTCTCGGTTCGGTTTAGAAAGCTAAATTTTTTTCTTTTGAAACAGTGGTTTAAAGAAAAAAATATTGTCTTTAAATTAATTGAATTACAATTAAACATTTTGCAAGGATTAAAAACAAATCTGCTAATGTAAACTATATACATTACTATAACATTAAAGGTACACAACAGAGCCTAGACTTGTAGCCTAAATTCAGATGCTATTTATTTTTTAGATATAATAATCAACACACAACACATTGTATGAAAACATGTAAACTGAACGTAAGGCAGTATTTGCATTACCTTATGTTTGTTATTGAAATATAGTTGACACAGTTGCTGTCATTTTCATGAAAGATATTTTAAACATACATTAAATAATCAAAATGAACAGGTTAAGTATATAATATAGTGCATTTATTTAGTGCAAGAGTTCATTTCTCTTGGAACCAACCAAATAAATTGCTACTGGTAACAATGTTCATTTTTGATGTCAATAATTCAATTTTCACTTTCTGATATCATGAATGTGATTGTTAGTAAGAAAGCCATTTAAGATATCTGAAATTATATTGATAACAGAAATACATTTTCAGATATCAAAAATATATATTTTTTTTACTAGTGACAATTTAATTATTGATATCAGGCATTGGCATTTTTATAAGTAACAATGTAATTATTGATCTCAAAAATGATATTTCTTCTAGTAAAAAAAACAATTCTTGATATCAAAAATTGATTTGATTTTGAATAGCAGGTCTATTGTTAAATTTCACTAGTGAAAATTATGGTAAGCCGTTTTAGCTTAAATTGTGCAACCTTACTCGTCATTATTGCATTTTTACCAGTAAGAATTCAATTAGAGAGCTTTACAATTTAATTCCTACTAGTAGCTATTACAATTATAGAGCTCTCTAATTAAATTCTTACTAAAAACAATTACGATTAGAGAGCTCTCTAAATCAGTTTTTACTAGTAAGAATTACATTAAGAGAGCTCTTTAACCCATTTAATCCCACATTTTTCCCAGACACAAAAATATCCAAATCATGTGTCATTACTATCCCTTTGAAACAATCAATCATCATTTTTTACAATTTTCATGGAAAAGTGAGTTTTGTGATCGGTCACAATTGTGACGGTGGGATACTGTGTTATATCAACCATTGTACAGACTGAATATAGGTCTATTTGACAGTGCAGTGTGTGTGTGTGTGTGTGTGTGTGTGTGTGTCTGTGCGTGCGTGTGGGGTGTGTAGTGAGTGATTTGAGTGAGTGTGATGTGAGTGTGTGGTGTGTGTGTGTGTGTGTGTGTAGTGTGTGAATTGTAGTGTGTGTGATGTGAGTGTGTGGTGGTGTGCGTGTGTGTGTGTATTGAGTGTGTGTGATGTGAAGTGTGGGGTGTGTGGTGTGTGTGTGTGTGTGTAGTGTGTGAATTGAGTGTGTGTGATGTGAGTGTGTGTGTGTAGTGTGTGAATTGAGTGTGTGATGTGAGTGTGTGTGTGTAGTGTGTGAATTGAGTGTGTGTGATGTGAGTGTGTGTGTAGTGTGTGAATTGGTGTGTGTGTGTGTGTGTGGGGTGTGTAGTGTGTGAATTGAGTGAGTGTGATGTGAGTGTGTGGTGTGTGGTGTGTGTGTGTATGTAGTGTGTGAATCGAGTGTGTGTGATGTGAGTGTGTGGTGTGTGTGTGTGTGTAGTGTGTGAATTGAGTGTGTGTGATGTGTGAGTGTGAGGGTGTGTGGTGTGCGTGTGTGTGTGTGTAGTGTGTGAATCGAGTGTGTGTGATGTGAGTGTGTGGTGTGCGTGTGTGTGTGTGTGTAGTGTGTGAATTTGAGTGTGTGTGATGTGAGTGTGGGGTGTGTGGTGTGTGTGTGTGTGTGTGTGTGTGTAGTGTGTGAATTGAGTGTGTGTGATGTGAGTGTGTGTGTGTAGTGTGTGAATTGAGTGTGTGTATGTGAGTGTGTGTGTGTAGTGTGTGAATCTGAGTGTGTGTGATGTGAGTGTGTGTGTAGTGTGTGAATTGATGTGTGTGTGTGTGTGTGGGGTGTGTAGTGTGTGAATTGAGTGAGTGTGATGTGAGTGTGTGGTGTGCGTGTGTGTGTGTAGTGTGTGAATTGAGTGTGTGTGATGTGAGTGTGTGGTGTGTGTGTGTGTGTAGTGTGTGAATTGAGTGTGTGTGATGTGAGTGTGAGGGTGTGTGGTGTGCGTGTGTGGGTGTGTAGTGTGTGGATGAGTTTGAGTGGTGTGTAGATGTGAGTGTGGGGTGTGCTGGTGTGTGTGTGTGTGTGTGTGTGTGTAGTGTGTGAATTGAGTGTGTGTGTGTGTAGTGTGTGAATTGAGTGTGTGTGATGTGAAGTGTGGGGGTGTGTGGTGTGTGTGTGTGTGTGTAGTGTGTGAATTGAGTGTGTGTGATGTGAGTGTGTGGTGTGTGTGTGTGTGTGTGTAGTGTGTGAATTTGAGTGTGTGTGATGTGAGTGTGAGGTGTGTGGTGTGCGTGTGTGTGTGTGTAGTGTGTGAATTGAGTGTGTGTGATGTGAGTGTGGGGGTGTGTGGTGTGTGTGTGTGTGTGTGTGTGTGTAGTGTGTGAATTGAGTGTGTGTGTGTGTGTGTGTAGTGTGTGAATTGAGTGTGTGTGTATGTGAGTGTGGGGTGTGTGGTGTGTGTGTGTGTGTGTCAGTGGTGTAGTCTACGTGATACTGCAGGTATACGCCGTATACCCACTAGAAAATGTCAAGGATTTGCGTATGCCCACTAGGAAATGGCAAAGATCTCCGTATGCCCAGTTTAAAAAGCGTGAGCATTCATCACATACATCGTTTTGTGAAATAAATTTCCTACGAGCTTCAGCCCCCCTTAACGTAGGCGACAGAATTAAGTTATTTTATCAGATTCAGCGCGCGAGCAGAGAGCACGTCAAAAACAGAGGACAGGGGTGTGTGTGTGTGTGTGTGTGTGTGTGTTCGTGTTCATCTGAGCCTCATTGGTCTGTCACTGCTCGTCAATGTCAGAATATTTGAGATGACAAATCAAATCAAAGTAGGCGGGCTTTATGTTCAAAGACGCTGCTGAGCGCGAATTTCAGCAGAGCGACTCGACGCTTCAGTTTACGGGCAAGTGCGAGATGTAAGTGGCTAAACTTAACATTTCATATTTTACATTTTAGGTCATAAATGTTAAACGAATGACAAAAAAATAATCAGGCAAACTAATATAGTTTTGTCTAATTTCGCCATTTTGAACTGAAATAGGCATATATAGCCTAACGTGACTCATGCAATTTAATAGTTTACTGTCATTGCGAGGGGACAAGAAACATTAACAGAGCCGTTTACATCATTTTAGCCACAAGAGTAATAATGAATGTGTACATATTGAGAATATAATAATAATTGTAGCCTTTAGTACATTAAAAAAGCTCAGCCTTCGGAGGGGAAGAGAATTTACTGCCCACTATTTCTTATTCTTTTTTTTTTTGGTCTTCAAACGTCTTGAAATGCACATCAGAGAAATTAAAAGAATTTGAAGCACCAACCAACCTCAAATTTAGGACCTCTTTGATTATAAAGAGGTGTCTACGGCCCTGTATTAGATCAATAATGAATGTGTGGCCTATGTTTTGAATGCATTTAGTAAACCTAGCTTTAGTAGCTTTCAGTGAATAAACATGTCAGAGAACAATTATTCATAGGCAAAATTAACCTATCAGTTGACCCTATGTTTACTTTCTTCACTGACAGACAAAAATGAAAAGCCTATATCAGTCACAGCTCATCTTTATGAGGGGAAGAGACAGGGCAAGATAAAAACAAAGAGAAAAAGAGGGTGATGCTGATGAGGGGAGAGAAATAATCTGCTGCCCAGTGCCCACTGACATGGTTTTAAAGCTGTTATCTATTTTTTTTGGCCTTCAAAACATCCTAAAATGCACAAATGTATCAGAGAAATAAAAATTTTCTCAGGGAAACCCTGAACCCCCTGACTAACCTACCTCACATTTGGGACAACAGTGATTATAAAACCCTGCCTTTGCATGTAATGAAACTGTACTGGTTAATAGTGAGCATTAGATAAAGTGTTACCTTTTTTTTTTTAGAAAAAAAGTGATGATCAAAATCCTAGTGACGCCCCTGCTTCATGCAACCTGTCAAAATCAAAGTTTTGTATAACTTTAAGAAAATATAAAAGAAATATATTACTATTGCACCGCAGAGTATACTTCAAGTAGGCCTAATAATACTAATAATAGTTTATTAAAACACACAGAAAATGTCTTTAATTTACAACCCACCAAAATAAAAGTTTTTAGAGATAAATAAAGTAACTCAATGGAATTATGAAAGAAATTGCACAGTAAAATGTAATTTTTTTAAAATAATAGTAATCAAATCTATTAAAACAGAATTTTAAAGGAATATCACGTTTTTAAAAATTTTCGCAAATGGGTGTTGGTGGTGGTGGCGGCGGGGGGTGGGGGGTGTTTTGCTGCTGGTATATCACAGTATACTCACTACAAAAAACTAGACTACACCACTGTGTGTGTGTGTGTGTGTGTGTGTGTGTGTAGTGTGTGAATTGAGTGTGTGTGATGTGAGTGTGGGGTGTGTGTGTGTGTGTGTGTAGTGTGTGAATTGAGTGTGTGTGATGTGAGTGTGTGATGTGAGTGTGGGGTGTGTGTGTGTGTAGTGTGTGAATTGAGTGAGTGATGTGAGTGTGGGGTGTGTGTGTGTGTGTGTAGTGTGTGAATTGAGTGTGTGTGATGTGAGTGTGGGGTGTGTGGTTATCCTGGCTTTTATTCTATGGTTTATCGATGATAAACTCGAACCATAAATAAATCAGAATGACTGTAACTTACCGTTTTATAAAGATTAATATACTGCAGATAATAGCTTTATTGGTAAATTATGTTGTTTTGCATTTATAATTGCAGTATGTTTTTTTAAAATATATAGTTTAGTCTTGATCATTTCTCTCGTTTTAATAGTTTGTTTAATTGATTATTGGCTTTGGTACTATTTTCACAATTGAATCTCTTTGCTCAAATACTCTTTGCTCAAAAGTCTAATATGATCACACTTGTTACACATTTAGGCTTGTCATTCTTCCAAAACCTGATCCCATGCTTTCATTACAGCACATTTTCAGTAACTTACACATAATCATCATTTAATAAACACAAGATGATTGTAATATGTAATGAGAACATTTGGTTTAATCACCAAAACACAACAGTATGACCTTCTTTCAGTTTAGTACTTTTAAAGGAATAGTTCACCCGACGAAACAAATAGTTGATGACGGGTGTAACGATACACAAAACTGATGGTTCGGTTTTCCCACGGTTTTGACGTCTCGGTTCGGTTTAGAAAGCTAAAATTGCTTTTTTTTTCTTTTGAAAAAAAATTGTCTTTGTCTTTAAATTAATTGAATTACAATTAAACATTTTGCAAGGATTAAAAACAAATCTGCTAATGTAAACTATATACATTACTATAACATTAAAGGTACACAACAGAGCCTAGACTTGTAGCCTAAATTCAGATGCTATTTATTTTTTAGATATAATAATCAACACACAACACATTGTATGAAAACATGTAAACTGAACGTAAGGCAGTATTTGCATTACCTTATGTTTGTTATTGAAATATAATTGACACAGTTGCTGTCATTTTCATGAAAGATATTTTAAACATACATTAAATAATCAAAATGAACAGGTTAAGTATATAATATAGTGCATTTATTTAGTGCAAGAGTTCATTTCTCTTGGAACCAACCAAATAAATTGCTACTGGTAACAATGTTCATTTTTGATGTCAATAATTCAATTTTCACTTTCTGATATCATGAATGTGATTGTTAGTAAGAAAGCCATTTAAGATATCTGAAATTATATTGATAACAGAAATACATTTTCAGATATCAAAAATATATATTTTTTTTACTAGTGACAATTTAATTATTGATATCAGTCATTGGCATTTTTATAAGTAACAATGTAATTATTGATCTCAAAAATGATATTTCTTCTAGTAAAAAAAAACAATTCTTGATATCAAAAATTGATTTGATTTTGAATAGCAGGTCTATTGTTAAATTTCTCTAGTGAAAATTATGGTAAGCCGTTTTAGCTTAAATTGTGCAACCTTACTCGTCATTATTGCATTTTTACCAGTAAGAATTCAATTAGAGAGCTTTACAATTTAATTCCTACAAGTAGCTATTACAATTATAGAGCTCTCTAATTAAATTCTTACTAAAAACAATTACGATTAGAGAGCTCTCTAAATCAGTTTTTACTAGTAAGAATTACATCAAGAGAGCTCTTTAACCCATTTAATCCCACATTTTTCCCAGACACAAAAATATCCAAAATATTTTATTATTCCTAAATGACAAAAACTTCACCACTGAAGTTGCGATTTGCTCTCACACACGCTGCATTTGTCACACACACAGACACGCTCGCGCGCGTCGAGTCACTCTCTAGCCTACATTCAAATCAGTTTGCGCTGAGAGAGAGAGCAGTTGTCGATATGAAACTGCTTTACAATCACACAGTATCAATATTTATGTGTTACACATATTCAAATGATTAACATTACAGAATTAGTAAGATTATAGTTTGAGTAAACACTGACGGTAGTCACAGATGCAGTCTATCTTTTTTGTGTTCAGAATTTACAAAATATATACAATGAGCGAGTGCATCATAATGTTTTTTTATTTTTTTTTTCAAACCGTGTTTTTGTCTTACCTTGAATCACTATGTAAAACCTGTAATAAGTGTTAATACTCTGACTTCTTGTTTAGACTGGCCGACAATTGGCAAGCCACAGTCATGGACATAAACAGAAAAAGTACACTGTAAAAAAAATCCCTAAAGTAAATCCCTGTAACAATTTACAGGGATTTACTGTAAGAAATACAGAGTTTATTTAAGTTTGTTTATACAAAAAAATCCTGTTGTTTTTACAAAAATAATTTGGCAGCTGTGGTTGCCAGAATAATTTAGTAAAAATTAGTCCCTTTAAAAAAAAATCCTGTACAATTTACAGGGATTTACTGTAAGAAATGCAGAGTTTTTTTAAGCTTTGTTTATACAGAAAAATCCTGTTGTTTTTACAAAATAATTTGGCAGCTGTGGTTGCCAGAATCATTTTGTAAAAATAAGTCAATGTAAACATTTTTATATTTTTAAGCTGTGCATTTTAGTAAAAAACTGCATAAAAACATCCATTTTCTGCTGAATTAAAAATGAAAACACAATAAAAACTTGCCTTTTGCCTTAACTTCTTAATTAATATTAAAGCAGCACAACATACATATTTATGATATGCAGTGTACAGATTAATTATCTCATTGGAACTCATGGAGGTAAAGAGATAGAGAATATTTTTTAAACAATCTCTGCAAACTGATGTACAGGACAATGTCACAAAAATATAAGAGCAATAAATCTAAGTTGTATACGTATACAAGGCAAAGTTATAAGTTGTATTCAAGGCAAAACTTGCCTTTTGTCTTGTCTTCTTTATTAATTTTAAAGCAGAACAACATACAAATTTGTAATATGTAGTGTACAGATTAATTATCTCATTGGAACTCATGGAGGTAAAGAGATTAAGAATATTTTTAAACAATCTCTGCAAACTGATGTACAGGACAATATCACAAAATATAAGAGCAATAAAACTAAGTTGTATAAGTTGTATACAAACTCACCTGAAAAATGATCTTGAAGAACTGAGCATAGAAGCTGAAACAAACCTTATTCAGGGTAAAGTCCAAACAAATGTCCAGAGTTTCAGGCATCACGCCACTCATGATCTGAAAGTTCCTGAATTAAAGTAAGGACTCTTGGGTTCACATTGAGACGTGAAGTTTGTGTCTTCTCCACTTTGGTGCCCTTCTCTGGGTTGATGGAGAAAAAACACCTTGAGGAAGAAGAAAAACAGGCAACTTATCAATTATAAAATAGTTTTCTAAACAGAAATACATTTTCTTTATTCAAGATATAAATAATAAAATTATTTAGGTATTAAAGGGTAAGTTCACCCAAAAATGCTGACATTGATTACTCACCCTCATGTCGTTCCAAACCTGTAAGACTTTAGCTCTTTCTTAAGTCTTCTTAAGATCTTAAATTAAGATATTTTAATGCAATCTGAGATATCGGTCCCATTGACTGCTACAAATGAAACTTTTTTTCTTTCAAAAAGTTGAAAGAGATCGGAAAACTAATCTGAATTGAACGGTGTAGTCTAGGGCTGCACGATTTGGGGAAAATGTCATATTGTGAATTGAGGTCGATATTGCAATTGCAATATAATAAACAACTTGCTTTGGTAAAGCAGGATCATGCAACAAGTCAAAGAATGACAAAAAGTAGAGAATGCTGCGTTAAAGGAGAACTCCGGTCAATTTTAACATTGAGCTAATTTTTTTGTACATTTGGAGTGCTGTCAGTACAGACAAAAACGACAAAAAAATCAGTGTTGCCTACAGCGTTATCCTCTTTTTCAAATTCGCACCCTGTTGACTTCAATGGGGCAAGTTCTATACCTGCTTTTAGCCTCTTAACATCCTTGATTCGTTACTATGAGTGCACAGCCATGTGAGTGGTGTTATTAAGAGTGACCACGGTCAATCTGACTGCAGTAGATGTGAAAGATATGAATAAAAGTGATGTTAATTCATACTAGCTCACATACCTGTATTTGCTTCCTGTATTTCGGTTCAAAGCCCACAGTAGTCAAGGATGTTAAGAGGCTAAAAGCAGGTTTAGAACTTGCCCCATTGAACTTCAGTAGTTCATCCCTTTAAAGGGATAGTTCACTTTGAAATTAATTTTTGGAATGTTTCAGCTTATCTCAAGGGCATCAAAGATGTAGGTGTATTTGTTTCCACAGTATTTTCAATTTTGACATTTTTCGAGTCAAACCGTTGTTGTCTGTCAGTCATATAATGCAGGTATGGTGGTCCACGTCAAAGAGCATGCACAGAGAAGTCCAAATTAAACATGATTTAATGACTCGTAAATGTAAGTACACATTGGTGGCCTAAGACACGAAGACGAGCGGTTTGTGTGAGAAAACCAACAGTATTTATATCGTACTTACCTCTTGTTAACAGCCGTCGAACTGATCTGAATCAGATGTCCAACTGAACCGAACTGAACCATGTCAGAGCGTTCCGCCGGAAGTGATCGGCTTGCGCGTGTACGTCACTCAATGTTTATGCAGAGATTTCGGAAGTTTTACCTTTCACTGTGAAGATCTAAACATATTTAGATATATCGAAATTGTCTTCCATTGCGATTTCCTGTATATCTAAATATGTTTAGATCTTCACAGTGAAAGGTGAAACTTCGAAACGGTTTGTCAAAATTGAAAATACTGTGGAAACAAAGACACCTACATCTTTGATGCCCTTGAGGTAAGCTAAAACATACCAAAAATTAATTTCAAAGTGAACTATCCCTTTTAGGACAACTCCAGCGCAAAAATGAACCTAGGTTGTAATAACACATTGGTACCGAGTTCGGCCCTTCTCTTGGATTTTTTTCGTGATAATCGAATGTAAAGAGTTTTATCTCTAAAAACTGTTTAGCTTATAACGCTAGTATATGAGGCAGCGACTAAGTAAAAATAAATTGCTAGTTAATACCACTAAAAAGGCTCAAAATAAGCAACACAATAACACAAAAACATAATGAGGGTCCATACATGCAAACCGAAGCATTGAGAACTTTGTAAGTGTACAGACCATTTAATAAGATACTAAAGACAGTCTACTTTGTGTACTTTCGACAAGTCGATCCACAAACGCCTTTCAAACATTTCGATGTTCGCTGAACTTCATACAGTTCAGCTCACTTGGCACATCGTTCGTGGTTCTACTTGTTGAGTCTGTTTTCCAAAGATGGCTCCTGTCTGTATACATGAAGTGAACTGTCTTTATAACGCATCTCTCTTATTAAACGGTCTGTACACTTACAAAGTTGTCAATGCTTCGTTTTGCATGTAGGGTCCCTCAGGGTTTTTCCTGCATAGACAATTATGAGGCGGCCGCATCCGTCAAATTTCGGGCCGCCTCCGCCTCTTGACAAAACTCAAGTCAGGGAATCACATGACTAGATACCTCTTTTCCACCGACACGGTTCCGCTGCGGGTTCACGGCCTTTGTCCATTCTCAAACCGTTCTGCGCACCGGCATCAGAAAAAGCATTTAAACTTGCTGGTCTCGAACGGAGCAATAATGAGTGTATCATATCTCCGCCCTGGTTCACTTGTTTACGCTGTGTGTAGAAAGTCAATTTCATTAGACGTTTGACCTCCTCTAGATTTTTATCAGTTTGCTGGGACATCATCTTCAGTGTTTCTTTCTTTTCTTTCTGGCTCTCTGGGGTCTCTCCAATGGGGAGGAATTTTAAATCCCAGTTAATACACCCATAAGTGTCCTGCATGGTTGCTCTTTGTTCTGGAGGGACTTTGTCTGTGTCAGTGGGATGCCTTCGTTTTCTCATTTTTGGGGTCGTAGAGCGCTTCGCATTTTCAATTCTATACTGCAGTTGCTTAACCAAAGAGTGGTACCCTGGTCCAACCACATCTCCCTCGATTATATCTTGCAGAGATTTAGGATATTTCGCCACCATCTTTTTAGCAACTTCGGTTAGAACTCTTTTTACTGGGGCAAGGATTTTTTCGCATCATCTCATGAACCACAATCCGGACCATCTCTCTTCTGATCCGTGGACTTGGACGATTACCTCTCTCTAATAACTGCATTAGTTCCTCTGGTAACTTATCCCATGGTACCAGAAAGGTGTCCACCCAGTCTGGATTAGGGCTTTGGGAGTGGTTGGAAGAGGTTGACTGTGAACTTCTGGATAGAGACTCTAAGGTTGAGGGAGGTCTTGACGTGGCATCAACAGATGAGCTGCTGCTTTCAGGGGTCTGGCCTGCACACAATTATCAAATACAATGTGAAATTTCCAACCTTTCAGATGTTTTACACCATCTAATTGTTAGCACTGGTAGCATTCTGTAATGTAATATATCACTTACATCTCAGTTTCCAAGCAACAATTACTTTTCGGGCTTGAATTGGCCTCAACGCTGACAGCAAATCAGCTTCCTCAATAAATGTAAAGTCCTCATATGTCTCCACACCAAGAGATTGCAAGGTCTCTTCTAAAATGTCCTTTGTCACCTCTGGAAGGTCAGGCAAGACCTCAGTGATGGCAGAACGTAGAAACATTCTCTCTGAGTCAGACATTTCTAGAATCAAGCAAGTAGAAATTAGATATTAGTGAAGTAACAACATGCATTTAAGAGGAGCCACTTCTTTTGAATATGTGTCTGAGGATTTAAAAAAAATTGTGCATCTAAAAAAAAAAAAAACCCAAACAATTAATTTATACTTTCATATTTTTCCAAATGGTATGTTTTTACTATATTTTTTTACTAACCATACATGAGCATTTTTTGTGTGGTTTATCCACCACTGTGGCCAAGACCTCTTTATTTCGACAGCACACTGTGTTTCAGTGGAATGACTTGATGCCCGTTCAAAATGTATGATGGTAACGGATAAAAATCAACCAAATCGTTAATGTTAAGACATTGCAACCTGGTGTTCTGTTTTGTCACGGAGTACAGATGGTATTCAGAATGATAGTCAGCCTTATGTACCTCCATCACAAAATACACCGTGTCATCATTTTGAATTAAAATAATGAGAAGTTCTCCAAACTCAATGGCCTCATCATTTTTTGACACAAGGAAATTACCTTTTTTATATGATGTACCTTTGTACACGATGTCTGTGGATACACTAGTATTAATTTCTGAAAAAGTAAACTCTCTTACTGCATGTTAAATTGTGTCACTGTAAAGGTTGGGATAAAAAGTGCAACAGTCTTTGACTTGCAGAAGCTGACTGCATCCTGGTCCAGCTGAAAGATATGCCTGAAACATCTGATGTCTTTCAGATAAAGTTAGGCAGATGTTTTTAAAGTTTTTCAAATGCCTGGCGCATCTCTTGAAGTAGGTGTGTTTGCTTTCAAAACGCATCGTCCATACTCTAATCAAGGGGCCAAATTTAAAAATAAGTGCTGGATAGTGCCGCAAATAATGATGTTTTGGTTTTAGTGGACTTTCAGGAAATAAAGACTTTCTTGATTCCAAATATTCTTGGATTAGAATATCAAGATAGGCTACCTGTGCTGATGAAATCGTTTGCGCACATATCATATCAACAATATCTTTAAGCTGGAGAGATAACTGCCACACATCATCTTCTGGATTTTGCACTTTGTCACCAATTAATACAGGAAGCAATCTTAAGAAATTCCAATTCTGAATGGCTTGCCCTGAAAGCTTGGGCACCTCAGAGTTGACAGCACATGGCTTTGTGAGAGCATCAGTTCCTTTGTACTTGAACTGCTTGATGCGCCGGTTCAAAATTGAATATGTAAGCCATTGCTTCTTCTTGATGAAATACTTCAAGTACAATGCAACATCATAGGACAAGACACCCTCAAATATGTCATGGCCTAAACAAGGTGGGAGACCAGGCTGGCAAACATGAAAAGATTTCAAAGTATTGAAAACAGAGTTTCCCTTTATGCCTTTGTTGTCTTGAGCTTGTAGATCAAGAACAACAGAATTGTAACGTTCAGGAGTGCGCTGTGGACCACAAACATTTGGGTCATTGTTTTGAAACTCATGTCGCGTGACTTCACAGTACCTGCAAAAATATTGTGAACGACTGAAATTTTCGTTAAACCCACCAATGCTGTGTGAACCCAAATTATCACCGGCAATACAATACAAAGATCCTTTGACCATTTCACCACCTACACTTATTCCATTTTCTTCCAAATCTTTTAAATCCACTAACAACTCTGAGAAAACATTAGCAAATCCAAATTGTTTTAAATCATTCTCTACACACAATAAGACAAGGGACATGTGATCAGTATTGTTCCGAACATGTGCAGGTAAATTAGCCACAGAAAGATAAACTGCAACAACTTTGTGTTTTTTCTTAGCAGAGCCGAGGGGATTTACAATTTCAAAAGCATCCTGGTAGAGAATTAGTTTCAGGCATTCAGGATTTTCATTAAAGAACTGGTTAGACTTAAAGCTTTTACCATCACTTATGTCACTAAAATTATCCGAGTCTGGTTCACTGAGTCCGTTGTGACACTGAATTCTTCCAGAGTTCTGATTTCAGTAAATTACTTAATGTTTGCTTTACAGGTATGTAGTATGCAAACCTTTGTCTCATATTTTCGTCATTTCCTAATGTTACTTTCTTAGGCTCTACGTAATTGAACATTTGTTTGAACGTCTGAGCTCTAATATGTTGTTCTCAGCGGACCCTGATGACAGAGGGAGAACAAATCTGAATACTTTACACAATCACAGACTTTACTGACAACATCATTTGAAAGATGCATGTCATTCTGTAAAAGTGACTGCAGTTTACTTAAAGTGTAATCTCGTCCTAACTCGTGTACATTTTGCATCTCTTCAACAATCGTCTGTATTGTTGAAGCTGGAAGGAGGAGCTGCCCTTGCAATTTTAGGTACAGTAAACATACATTCCTAAGAAAGGACTCACTGAAATTCTGTGGCAATTCAATGTTGTCATCAGTTTCATCATTAAAGGCCTGGGAAGCATCTTCACATGCAATGGCAGTAGATGACTGAGCAATAGTTTCCCTGTAAGTGTCACTTATGCTATCAACAGAACATCCTCTATGCTTCCTGGACATATGAGCAGTAAATGATGATTTCACAGTGAATGTATTTTTGCAGCCTGTTACAGGACATGCCACAGGTCGTCCCTCCACTATATGCCCTTTTAAGTGGCACGTAAGTTCTTTAACTGTGTGGAATTTTCGATCACACAGTGAAATGGTACATTTAAAATCTGCAACAAATGCCCCAGCAGTAACAGAGTTTTCAGACTCATTGTGAACCCTATAAAAATGAGCTTTAAAAGCTGCATAAGTACAAAATGTCCGTTTGCAGTCAGCAACAGCACATTTGAAGAGACAACGGGGCTCGTTCCTATGAACTCTACAATGCAGCACATAACCCCTCAATGTCTGTAGTGTTTTGCTGCAAAAACTACAGTTAATCATTTTTTAACAAACTAATAAAAAAGTTTTAAATCCGAACGTTACTTACTCAACATGAAAGAAACTGAAAGCCTGATTAACCACCAATTCGTCAGCATCATTATTGTAAAAATAACCCCAGTCACAAACATATGTACAAATACTGTTTTGTTTTTTGATAAAACGAACTGTTTGTTCACTTACCAGTGCAAGAGATCGCAATTTAACATGTCATGCAGAACTCCGTTAGCTCACTGGCAGAAATGGCGGGCACTCTCACTTGTTAAGCTCGTCAAAATGGCTGATCCTGCGATAATCAGAAATTACAGTAAACGTTCAGTCGTCTTTAAGCAAACCAAAAAAATCGCTATTGTTTTTATACAAACTTAGTTAACGTTACTCAGTATGAAAGAAAAATGAAAGAGTTGAGCTGAACACAAAACCCACAGTTTAACAGCCAAACTAAACAACAGTTCGTCAGCATCAATATGGCAAAATAGCCTCAAGTCAAAATATATAGGCTACTTGTAGGTTACAGTTATTGTTTTTGTTTTTATAAAACGAACTGTTTGTTCACTTACCAGTGCAAGAGATCGCAATTTAACATGTCATGCAGAACTCCGTTAGCTCACTGGCAGAAATGACGGGCGCTCTCACTTGTGAAGCTCGTCAAAATGGCTGATCCCGCATAATCAAATCAGAAATGACAGTCAGTCAGTCGTCTTTAAGCAAACCAACAAAATCGCAAATTTGTTATACTTAGTAACTCAGCATGAAAGAAAACTGAAAGAGTTGAGCTGAACATAAAACCCATTTTACAGCCTAATTACCAAAAGTTTGTCAGCAGCATCATTATGACGGCAAAATAGCCTCAGCCAAAACACATACTTGTAGGTTACAGTTGTTGTTTTTTTAAATAAAACGAACTGTTTGTTTTGTTCACTTACCACTGCAAGAGATCGCAATTTAACATGTCATGTAGAACTTCGTTAGCTCACTGGCAGAAATGGCGGGCGCTCTCACTTGTGAAGCTCGTCAAAATGGCTGCGACAATCAGAACCTGATTCCTGATTCCTGAAACCTGATTCCTGCAATATAAGAAATCTGCTTTGCTGAAGAAACGAAAGTTAACTTAGTCGTCTTTAAGCAAACTAACAAAATCGCTCTTTTTAGTTACTCAGCATGAAATAAAGAAACTGAAAGAATTGTGCGTTTAACATGAAACACAGTCGAAGGCAAAATATAGATTTCATAACATAAGTTAATTGTCTTAAAAGTAATGTTTTTCAAGTTTGTAGAAAACCGTTCACTTACCATATTTTATATATCATGCAAAACTCCACGCACTCGCTGGCAGAATTGGTGTGCGAACTCTCGTGTGAAGTTCATCAAAACAGCTGATACCGCGATAATTTGAAATCTACTTAGCAGCTTCTGCTCGACATTCTAAAGCAGAACATCTTATCACGTTATCATCTTAACATCTTATCTCATGCATGGGAAAGTACATTTACATCAATAAAATATAATTATTACTAAATGACATTGTTCTGTAAATGAAAAAAAATATATGTATACATATTTTATCATTTACAATTTATTGTTTAATATAACAAATGAACGGTTTGGCTATTGTATAATGTCCCTTAACTGTTCATTAGGAAGACAGATCAATTTGCAATTGCTACCAGTTCATATTTAGTAATTCTTATAGTGCTATTGGACCTAAAAGACCCATTGCCTGTTTTTAAATGAATTTTAAAATTCATATTAACACAGTTATGCCGTACTTGAATATATTGTATCTGTAAAATATAACTTGAATTTATAAAATGTAGGCCTACATTTTCTACATATTTTAGCACTGTCATGTTGTAATTTTAACTGCATTGTTGCTTTCATTGCAACAATTTCATTCACTTTCGTTGTTTAAATTGCATACATCTGTAAAATTAATATGATTATTTTAACAAATTCTTGTAAAATCAACACTTTTGTTTGGTTCAGTATTTTACAACAGCATTTGTACTATTTTCAAAATAGTACTGTACATTTAACAAAATTTCATTGTTTTTCTTTTTACAAAATTTTGATGTCATGATTTTACAGAATTACACAGTTAATTTCACTGACATTTTTTACAGTGTAGCTCCGGCAACAATGTTCTTCCGCAAGACGCATGCAGTTCTGCTTATTAACTGCTAGAGCGCCGATTTATCCAGTAATGAAATAAGTAAAGTCTTTATAAATCAATCATTCAAACCATTTAAAAAAAATAATCTGTTCTATACACATCTTACATGTGTGTGTTCAAGCATATTCTACCCCTTCTGAGAGGGTATTCTTCACTGTTGGAGATACAATAAAGGAGAGGTCCTAAATTATTATAGAGAATGCAGAATTTTTTTATTTCCTTTAAAAAAATAAAAAATAAAAAAATATATATATTGTCATTAATTTGTCAAGTACTATAAGAAATAAACACAAAAAGGATTGTGGATTTTTCTCTTACTAATATTTGGGAACCAGAACCGGAATCGTTTGTTGGAACCGGAATCGGAACCGGAAAATTTCTCACGATTCCCAACCCTAGATATTTAGATACATAGAGTCCTTCGAAGTGAAGGAGGTGGTGGTGGGCATAGACAGACAGACAGACAGACAGACAGACAAGACAGACAGACAGACAGACAACAGACAGACAGACAAGACAGACAGACAACGACAGACAGACAGACAGACAGACCGACAGACAGACCGACAGACAGACCGAAACAGACACAGACCGACAGACAGACCGACAAGACAGACCGACAGACAGCAGACAAACAGACCAACAGACCGACAAGACAGACCGACAGACAGACCAACAGACAACGACAAACAGACCGACAGACAAGCACCGACAGACAGACCGACAGACCAGACAAGACAGACAGACAACAGACAAACAGACAGACAGACACAGACAGACCGACAGAACGACAGACAGACCGATAGAGGCGAAGGAGGTGGTGGTGGGCATATATAGATTTCTTGGAGCTCTCCAGCACTGTGTATTTAGATTTATAATCCTTTCTTAAGGAGGTTCCAGGATAATATTTTAAAACCCATTGGTTTTTAATTATATGCAATTAATACACAAATGAAACAGTATGTGATTTAGCAGCAGTTTGTTTGACTGTACGTAGAGTAAACGGCATAACAAGTGTTTATATTCTGTACCCATATAGTTCTAGGCTTTTTGATTTCGGGAGAGTTAAGCCCTGATACAAAAATTGGGAAAATAGGGCCATATCCCCTATATATCAGCAGCTTTCAGTCTCTTCTACAAAACCAGAAACTTCCTGATGAGGTAAAAGAAAAACAAACCAAAAAATAATACTTTCTATTATATTTAATACATTTTTACATGACTGTCTGTATACTTTATAATACCGTATTTAAACATTATAGCCTACTGTATAAACATCTATTTAGTTCATTTTTTTAACCTTTTTTAAACGTTTCAGATCATGGATGCCATATTTTACCTGTTCAGCATTGTAATATAACCTTATCTACACATTTTATGTCAGAAAACACATATTCAATTAAACTCATGACATTCATTTTTACTACCTCAATTTTTAAAACATAACATTTCATGTGTAATTTAGAAGGCAACGGGTTTAGTGGCAATCATTAGCCACACCTTGAACAATATTCTTGATAGGAAGGTCAGGGCAACAAGTCATAGTTTTGTGAAGGTAAAAATTACTTTTACAGTATTATTTTGGTAACGCTTTAGATTACAGCCTGGAAAGTACTGCATAATTAAAGCGATTTTACAGTGTAACTTTCTGTAATTATAGTGTACCAATAAAGTACTGTTTTCATTACTGAATGATTCAGCATTTTGAACGAATTGGTTGACTCAAAGGTTCAATGACCCCTTCATTAACATCTGTCTCATTCTTGAATGAATCAATCGTTTAAATGAATCGTTTGAATTAATGAATCAATGACTCACTCATTAATACGGCCGCCTGCCGCCACCTATTGGCGGTTTAGTGTTATGTTTATAAGTAGCCTAGTATCTTTACAATGTTTCTTACTGCCACTGAGAAAAAAAATCTACCAACCCATGACCTCAACTGACAAACAACCGGAACCAAACTTTTTATTTTTTATTTTTTATGCCTTATAGGTACAATATAACTACAGAAAGTTACACTGTAAATTCGTCTAAGTTACTCAGTACTTTCTGGGCTGTAATCTAAAGCGTTAGAGTTCATTTTTTGTTGAGTGTGCTGTGAATTGGATGCATTATTTCTTTGTAAATATACAAAACAGTGTAGTAGTTCTATTATAATGAAGTGCACATGGTTTACTAAAACTTTTAATTTGTTTTCCTATCCAAGATGGCAGTGTTTCATTTAGCCTTTTCTTTGATTTCCAGAATAACATTCTTGAACAGGCAGAAGTTGTTATTGGTCCACACCTTGAGGGAGGGAATCACTGGACTTTCTTTGTACGTTCCTCTAGTTCTAAGTTGAGGATTTTATTTATCTTTTAAAAGAAAAAAAAGTATTGTTGTCATGAGTGGTAATGTGCAATGCATGAAATACCAGATCATTGTGTAAAATAAGTAATAAAGTAATACACGCAAATATTATCCTGCTGAGTTTGATACAACTTGTTACCAGCTATTTCTATTTTCTGTTTAGCACTGCAACATCGTGGATAGAACAATAACCTAAATTCCTTTGGTGAGCAGAAAGAGAATTGTCAGAAAATAGCTGAGAATTGGAGGTGTGTATGTAGAAAAGGTTTCTCTATTTCACCTTTTAACTAGAATTCCTCTTACCTATCCTGTACATGTGTTCTCCATCCTAACAGGATGTTTGCCACAGCAAAGGGAACCCCGGGAACATGGGACATTTGCACAAGGGAGCGTGCCATTCAGAGAGATATCTAGGGCTGTATTCAACCAAAGAAATCCTTAGTCGACCAAGGTCTTGTCCTGCGCGACGATTAGTCGACTAAAAAAAAAAAAAACGGATGTTTTGATTGAACATTTTTTAAACAATTGTCATAGAGCATTTATAAAACAACAATGAAAAAACATCGAAAATAAATAAAACTATAATAATAATACAATTCTTTGAAAATTAAGTGATTTGTTTAACTGCAAGTGAGGAGCTCTGTCCTTGGTCTATACTGACGGTCACAATCGCGCACCTGATCACACCACACGCTACAAAATAATATAACTGCTATCTGCCACATAATGCAAAATCCTAACAAAAGCTCTCGTTTATACAGGCTGTATTCTTCTTTACTTACAAAGCTATGGGTTAACTTTTGTCCAGCCGATCTGTTAGGCGTCTTAAAACAACAGACAAAATAGCCTAAAAAAACTATCTGAAATCTAGGCTGTGTTGTAAGATAGCATATAAGTTTAATTTCGTTTTGTTACATTATTTAGGCTACTTTCAAATGAGTCAAGTGTACAGATAAAAACCTATTAAGAAAACAATCTATTGAGTCAGTATGATAAAGCCGTTAAAAGAGCTGCTCACGTCTTTTGCGCGCTCAAGTTTGATTTCAAATAGGCACGCGATGTGCGCGCTCATAATGGAGCAACGCGGTCGCCACCGTCGCCTACCTCCACAAACATGTAGCCAGACAAAAGATTTAGATTTCTTGGACATTCTGTCGACTAAAGTAGCGTGAACTGAATGAATACAGCAAAACCACCTACCAGTACATCCCTTACTGAGCGCGAGCAGCAGCGCAGCCAGCCATGCGGTTCCCGAGTGTGTTATGTGTGTGCGCTAAACTGTGGCGCAGTTACAAGAAATAGCCTAAAAGCATTTAAAGTTGGGGATAAAACATAGGCTAATTATATTTAGAATACAGTAATAAATAACTGCTTTATAAAGGAATAAATATCAGGGAGTAAATCATTGAAAATGTATTTCTATTGGCAAAAAAAAAAAAAAAAATGCGACTGGTCGAACCAATAAGAATTTCAAGTCGACCAAGACGATATCGACTGATTAGTCGACTAAACGACTAAAGTTGACAGCCCTAGAGATATCATTTCTTGTGGCATCTTTACAGCTGTGGTAAAACATTAAAATCTTATAAAATGCACATTTATATTATCCAAATATTGAATTTAAATGTATTCATTTGTGTTCTACTGAACAAATACATGTATAAAGGTTTGGAACAACTTGAGGGGAGTAGATAATGACCATTTTCATTTTTGGGTGAACTAACCCTTTCAGGAGAGCATGAACACTTTTGAAAACTTTGTGACCTTTTTGTAAGTTTGCAGAGGCTTTTCTTCGTGAGGAACCCGGGGTATATTAACTGCCCTTCACTTCATGAGGAAAGAGAAAGACTAGCAATTCTGCTCTTTACTTCACTTGGTAAGTACAATAAAGGTTTATACCTACAGTATTATGTTGGTTTGGGTTATAAAACTGTACAACAAGAGTTTCTTTCTTTCTTTAGAAAGGTCAAGCATTTGTGGTGTCTGCCATAAGGCTGTTGCTAAGAGCAAGGCAAGTTGTTTTGCAAGTCTCAAATGATGTTTCAGAATAAATGTGACCTTTACAAATCAGTCTTTTCTAATAAACAGGCCAAATGTTCGACATGTTCGAGTGTACATGACAAATGTGTGCAAAAGAATCAGGAGACTGCACTTTGTTTGCTGTGCAAAGGTAATGCTTTTTTTATTACATATACAACATTTATTAATTATAACTAGGGTTGGGTATCGTTTGAATTTGAACGATTCTGATTCCGATTTCGATTCCTTTTTCGGTTCCGGCTCCTAACGATTCTCGATTCCGATTCTTTTAAGAGGCAGGGTCAAAAAAGTTTAGCTAACCTTGCTAACCAACAGTCTTTCTGAAGAAAATTCTCCTTCTGTCACAAATTTTGCATTTTGCAGAAATTTCGTTATTTTTAGAAAAGTGAAGCCACACTTTGGACCGCCGACGTAAGCTACTCATGTTTGACTCGCGCGATAATGCAAACACTTCCGGTAGACGCTTCTTCGTTGGTGTTGTTCAGCGGTTTCTTCTTCCGGTCGGCGGACTGTGAATATCGAAACTAGGAATCGAAATTTTAACTTTTGAACGATTCCGGGAAAAACGAAAAGTTAGTCCCGGTTCCAATCGAATACTCGATTCTCGATACCCAACCCTTTATAACACATTTTTTATACTTTGTGTAAAACAATTGGCCTGATGCATTTTTTAATGATATTTTTTAGTATAAACTGAAGCAACATCAGAACATGAAAACAAACAAGCGGGTAAGGCTTATAGGGCCCTATTTTAACGATCTGAAACGCAAGTGTCAAAGAGCAAAGCGCAATTAACTTTGAGGGCGGATCCCGGCGCTGTTGCTATTTTCCCGGCGGGATAAATGCCTCTTGCGCCTGGTGCAAATCTAAAAGGGGTTGGTCTGGAGTAGCTTCATTACTCATAGGTGTGGTTTGGACGTAACGGAAATAAACCAATAAGAGCGTCATATCACATTCCCTTAAAGAGCATGATGAACGAGATGCGCTTGTTCCGTGGCGCAATTCTATTTTAACGGCGCATTTACCAGGCGCGCTTCAGCATCGGTTCACATCCGAGTAGAACGATGTTCTCGTCAGGGCCGTAAAAGAAAGAGAAGGGACACTGGGGATGGGACAAACCCACCCAAATTAGCTTCGGGTTAAACATGCATATAATAATTTGGGTAAATGTGTAAGCTTTATGCCTATTTTTCCCATCATCATGGACACAACAATGATTTCCCTCATGTTTATATATGTTTCCGTATAATAATGTATCATTTGCAAAAAGTAAAATGCATCTGTGTTGATGAGAGAATCATCTACAGTGTATCCGCGTTGTTCACACTCTGTATTATGGCCAAGCATGCGCGCTTAAAATAGCATCTGAATATACGCGCAACGCGCCACTGACTTTAGACCAGGTTTTTTCTGGTCATTGGCGCAATTGTTTTCTGGAACTGCAAAATAGCACCAGGGATTGTTTGCGCCGACACACGCCCCCTTTTTGCGCCAACCCGCCCAGGAAGCGCAAGTTCATTTGTTAGTTTACCGACGTGCGTCTGTGGAGGAAAAAATGCCCGCTCTCGCGAGTGCAAAATAGGAATGATAAATGCGTCAGTGTATAAAGTCATTTGCGCCGGGTGCAAGATAGAGCCCATTGAGTTTAATTTATGTATAGTTGTGTTGCAGATTTTTTTTTTTTTTTTACATACGTCGTTCCAAAAGTGTAGTTATTTGTATTTTGTCTACATTTGCAGAGACCACCAAAGACCTACCGGTAGATGAAGAACTGGTGGAAAGAGGTTAAGCCAATAATTATTCTTAGAAAGTAACAGAGAAATTGTTTCAGCTTGGATTTAAGGACATACATATATTAGTTTAAAACTTTATGGTAATCATTGTGTGATATCAACTCACTTACCTTAAGTCCAATGCAACAATAAATAATTGAATTAATTGATTACCTATACAAATGTCATGTCCCTAGTAAGTAGATACATAAAAAATTTGCCTAGTTTTTGTTTGAACTGGGGTTTCATTTGTGGCATGTAAAAAAACTGAAATCTGCTTTACACTGTCCATTCTGTCTGTGTTGACAGATAATTTGTCTTCACTGCACAGTTCATTTGAGTAGTAAAAGCAATTTTGTTAATTCACACAAAAATAAATCTGTCATAATTTGTTTGTCCTTATGTCCATTCAAACATGAAAATTTAAAGTTATTTTACTAGAAAAATAACTACTAATCTTTCTTACAATTGCTTGTGTAACAATGATTACCCTTCTGTTTCAAGGGTTTCCAAACCCTCATTTAGTTTTACCCTTGATGAAAAATGATATCTATAATAGTCCAAGGAAATTTTGTCCATTTATGTTAAGCTTATTTTAAAGAGATTTCTTTTGTACATCTTTACCATCTTTTACAGATGGCTTCCTTGTAGAAAGCGTACTGAAAGTGTCAGACTTTCACCAGGCAAAGAGGTAATGCAGCAGGATTAGTGTAGGAGAAATTAATGTGACATTGCACACCACAATTTATAGACTACTTTCTTTCAGTCACCCAGTTTTTACATGCACACTGATCTCAACCAAAATGAAATGGTCAAAAATCAGATATGTCGTACACACATTCACGTGACATTTAGATAATCTATTAAAGGTGCCCTATAATGGTTTTTTAAATTATTTTATAACGTTTCCTGGGTTGTCCTTATTATGTTTTTTAGGTCAGACAAAGTCATAATTTAGAAATAAAAGGCATTTTTCTTAGCCTGAATTTTAGCCCTGATCTGAACACCCTGTTTAAAGGGGCGTGTCTACTGTGTGTAACCGGACTCTGCTGTGATTGGCTGACGCTTGCATATGAAATAGCTATCCTATATATCTATAATATATATATCTATATAATTTTATTACAGCTATTATAGGTTTTTTACTATTACAGCTATCGAGATTAACGAATCGTGAGACGTTTTTGATCTATTCCCATCACATAAAATGTTGCTGTGATGAGCATTGAACAAGCAGAGGAGTCTGTCGATCGCGAGGATGAAGATCTTATCATTGCAACGACTTTTCTTTCCTTCTCTGCTTTCACTAATGCAGACACGATGATGTAAATACCGTCAGAGCTTCGTTGTGCAGTGTCAATGCGTCATTGAATTCATAACGAGATTGGCAAGTGTCCAGATAAACTTGACGCGGTGTGAAAAGATATTGATTGCTTTCTGTATATAATTTATTCACAATTTTGTGATAGCCTACTTGAGACTGTCGCTCTGAAATGACCATATCCAGGACGCGGTGGAGTTTGGAAAAGTGTGACTTCGTATTGTCGCACACAAATAACTGTTGTCAGCCAAATTCCTGCTTTTTGTTTTCATTGCAATCACTGTTGAAAATCCCGACTCACAAAGATAGTGCTAAATGGCAAGAGAAACTTTGAGTTGTGAAATATTAATTTCCTTTCAATCCAATTTAAATTATATTCGGATCAGAGGTGTTTACATGAAGGCTTTTTAGTCCGATTGAGCCGTTTAGGAACGCATTATTTGGATTTGGGTGCATGTAACGTGGCTGTTGCAATGAGCCTTTTGTGAAGCCCAATTTTTGGCTGTGCCGATTAACACAGAGAAAGTCTTACGACCCGCTGGTTGAGAAACACTGCTCTTAATTACAGTTTTCCCATTCATTTCTATGAGTGCCCATTTTTGACCCAAATACAAGATTAAGTTTTTTTTAGTTTTTCCACCCACTTAACATTGTTCAGAAAAAATTTAAAAAATAAATAAAAAATAAATAAATAATAAAAAATAAAAATGGTGTGTATTCAGGAGGCAAACTAGCCAAAGAAAAAAGTAGCCAAGTCTTGTACCGTTCAGATCAAGGAAAGTATTTTTTTAAATAAATCAAAACAATTTTGCCCACATTTGTCCAGAATACGGTTTCAGGGTTAACAAGAATTCTCCTTTAGTCTGATTCCTTCAATCCAGATTAAGATCTTTTAGTCTTTCAGTCCAAGTGCCTTAATCCTTAAACACAGCCATTGTCCCAATTGAGAATGAGGAGTCACCATGTGCCGATTTGGGCAGGGTCTTGAGTTGCCGGCCATGATGGTTGGAGACGCTATCGGCAAGAGCCTGTCTAACTGAGAGTCTGGCACTTCCTATCTGCCCTCTGTGTATCATTCTTGGTTGCAGCTTCATTACAATTCCACTGAAGGTGATCGCGGGCGAGACAGAATGAATGGGAGTCTATGTGGGCTAAGACGCTAAATGTGTTCTTTCACCTGCTTGTCGTTTAATTAACATAGAATTTTATTGTTGATTCCGCAAGTTCAATATATGATTATAGGCCAAAGTCGAATGAACGAGTACTTATGTCCTTTTGATTTCTTACAGGTTAGGCCGTTGTTGGCCGAAGCACGCTAGCATTCTGCTATTGTGTGACGTTATCACATTTTTAAACGGATTTTTAGAACAGATAAGTGAACTTAAAAATGCAATTTTCAGCTGAGTGTATTATCTTAGTCCTCCCTTTTTGAATGCAACTTTCAAATTACTTGACAAAAAATTACATCCTGAGAAAAGTGGCTTTCTGGGGGTGAAACCCCATTGACTCCCATTCATTCTGCACTCAACCGCGAGCGCCCCGCATGGACAGAGACGTGTTACTGCAGCCAGTCCAGAACCCGGAAGTAACCAGTAACCAATTGGCTTTATGCACAGCTGCACTACTTCCTGAACTTCAGCCAGCTCCTTGTTTCCTGTCTGTCATTATTGGACAAATTGGTTAATCCAGGTGTGCCTGACCTCAGTAGTCACGGCAACAATAATCAGACACACCTGAATTTATCAAGTTCTGCCAATAATGGCAGACAGGAAACAGAGCTGCTTAGCTTCACGGCAGGTAGGTGCAGCTGTGCATAAGTAAATTCTCTTCAATTGAGACAGTCTGTGCTATCGATTACCAGCGCAGCGCCTTTAGAACCGTATGTTAGAACGCCACAGAGCGCGACTTAACATTCCAGAGCTCTTGAACTTTTGCGCATTTATTTTTTCGCGCATTTACTATTTTTAGCAGGACAGCGGGATCTACGATACCGAGAAATGAAAGCTAAACACACGTAAACAAGTATCGAATTTTGCCGTGGGATGCAATCCAACATGGCGGAAAGGAGAGGCTCTGTACAATGACGTCGAACTTGTGAGGGTTGCCGTTTCTGTTTGCAGCTTGCAACTATTGACATTTAAGAGAATGCCTTTTAACTCTTCTAGTTTTCGTAGAGACAGGCCTTGATATGCGGGTTGCCTAATGTAGTCATTATAGTTTTTCTTCCACATAGCTATTTTCTTGGAATAACAAAATATCAAATATAGAAATAAATCTCTTTTCTTTAATAAATTGGTTCGAATAGAAGACATACTTTTAGTGGTGGCTTTGGATGAAAGGGGTGTTTTTGCTCTCTTATGAACATTTTATGCGAAAATTCTCTTTTCCAGTCCCCCCAAGAGAATATGCCATTGCTTTTGGTGCAGATTCCTGATTGTGTGAAACCTTCGGTCAAATTCTGGCCTTAAAAGGACCTTTAACTTTCACCTATTTTGACAATCGCTCGATCTTTTGTTTGACCAATGTCCGCTCAAGAGTATTGTCAAATAAGAAATTTCACTCAATTCTTTATCAGAAATCAGTAGTTCTAATCCTGCCTGTGTGTTTTCAAATGGAGCAGACATCTGATGATATAGGGTGGGGAGGCTTCTGGCTACTCTTGGAAAACATTTTCTTAACTAATTAACGCGCCTTGGTAGTTCTTCAATTAGAAATTATCAGCATATCGCTACCCTAGTTACGAGAACTTCAGCAGTTAATAGTAGCATCTTTCCCCCTTGGTGCTCCTTTTGTCATCAGTTTGACATGAAATCGATGATTCATTTGTTTTGCGAATGTATGTATCTGCCAAACCTTTTTGATCAATTATTTCAAATTTCATTAAAAGGTATCTTTCTTTTAGACTTCTTGTGTGTAACCAGAAAAAAACAATTTTTGGTGACTATGAAATTCAACTTCCCCCTTCATTCTAAATTGTCCTTAATTTTCTACTTTTTTCTTGCCAGATTTTATATTCACAAGATGTAAATTTTAAAGAAATTCCTTTATTTTTTAGAAAAATATTGATATGTATTTAGATTCATTGAAGAAACTAAAAACTCTACTGCATGTGGCTTTATCAATATTGTCGATCATTTAAGAGCTTGTTCTAATGTTATTTAAATTTATGGAATGTAACCCTTGTGTTTTGTTGTATTGTTGCTCTAATGTCTCGATTTGTATTTGTTGTTTCTGCATAAAAAAAAGTTTAGAAACTCATAAGTACAAATAAGATTTTCATTTGAAATCTTAAAAAAGTATTTTGCAATTATCTGGGTAAAACATAAATTAACTTTAAACGTTTTCTCATCTGATTAAAATACATAAAGGGCAATATTGAAAAAGCCTGTATATGGTATTATTTATTATTATTACTATTATTGTTATTATTATAAATCATGATACAGCTGCAATTTAGAAGTTTGAATAAGTAAGATAAAAAAAATCTTTATTTGCAAAGGCACATTAAATTGATCATCAACAGTACAACATTTATGAATTTAATAATATTAAAAATGTGTTATTGATACGTACTGTTCTTTTTGAACTTTATGTTAATCAAATATTACCTGAAAAAATACACAGTTTTACCACAAAAATATAAACCAGCACAACTGTGTTTGATTATAATAAAAATGTTTCTTCAGCATCAAATCAGCATATTTATAATGATTCTGATGGATCATGTCACAATAACACTGGAGTAATTATGTTGAAAATAGCGTTACTTACTTCAATAAATAATGTTTTCAAATGTTTATTACTGTGTACTTGTCAGCTTGGGGAGGATTAAGACTAATTTTCAAAAACATTATAAAACCTTAATGT
>JAQIUQ010000327.1:0-15235 GCA_030378365.1 Hybognathus amarus
CGATGATGTCACTGATCATTACATGGTGACTTGCATAATACGTACTGCTGAAATATGTCATGTTGTGCCACGTTATAGACCAGGCAGAACAATCCTTCCAACCACTATAGATAGATTCTCAAATAGCTTACCTGATCTATCTAAGCTGCTCAGTGAACCCAAACAAACAGATGAATTAGAGGAAATGACTAGCAGTTTGAGCACCATTTTCACTAGTACATTAGATATTGTTGCACCAATTAGAATAAAAAAGGTTAGAGAGAAAACTAAAGCACCCTGGTACAACAGTGCTACGCATGCTATCAAGAGAGAAACTCGTATCTTAGAGCGTAAATGGAAACAAACTAATTTAGAGGTCTTTAGAATAGCGTGGAAAGACAGTATGTCACGTTATAAAAAGGCTCTAAAAATAGCCAGGGCTGAGCATCTCCGCAAACTAATAGAAAATAACCAAAATAATCCAAGGTTTTTATTTAACACCGTGGCTAGACTAACAAATAAACAGACATCACCAGAGCGAAATATACCATTACAGTTTAGTTAGACCCCGAAGCCGCCGCCAGGCGCCGCCATTTGCGCCATTTAGAATATCAGCCGCCGCCAGCCATTAATCTCGTAAGCCAAATTGAGCCGCCAGCTAATAAAGTTTGGCTGAGCCGGCTAAAATTATTTGCATCAAATAATATTTCAATCACATAGACACACGAAATATATAAACAATAGAATACACGAGATCTATTTTCCCACTGGATTCACAACAGCACAGTCTTGTGCTCGTTGCTACGATACGCAGACAGACTCAGTGAATTGACGACCAATTAAAATTGCTCATTTTCCATACAGAAGCTATGTTTTTTTTTGTTGTTGTTTTTTTTTCCCTCGCACTTGAAGTTGAGGTGAAATGGCGGAACGAAGCACGATAGGTAATTTAGATCGCACTTCTCACATACTTTCCGGTTGCACAAACACCTGAATCAAAGATTGATGTTATGATGTTAAAAAATATTCTGGAACGGAGAGATTTATAGCACTGAACGTGATATTACTGCAGTAACAACCCCGTTTCTACATTTGTAATTCACGACGCATGCTTAGTGTACATTGAAGTGTGCAAAACTTTGTCCAAAATAATACTGATAACACTATAAGGCGAGACATGGTGACGGCAGGAAAAAACATCGTTTTTTTTTTGTCTAACAAAAATCCAAAATATACATTTTTAGTTCTTTATTTTAAAACACTTCGTCTGTTTGCGTCTGTAGAAATCTCCACTTCAGTAGATCTAGTTATTTTAGGAAGACATTTACAGAGGGATTTGTAAATAGGCTATATTATTTGTAGCCTGAAATGTATAACATTTTATTCAAAAAAAAAAAAAAACATGGCGAAAATCATTATATTCTGATTTACAGGATAACAGAAGTAGATATCCATAAATCCCTCTGTATTTTTTTCCCATCTAATATGTGAACACAATGAAAAAAAAAACATTTTTAACCTGGCTTTATCCAATACTCAGATTTAGTTTTTTTAAATATATGCAAATTGGCACATATTAAATTATATATTGCCTAATTTGCATATTTAAACATAAAATTAAAGAAAACTTGTGATACATTTTCTTTTTCTCATCTTAATGTAAGTAATCAACTGGGAAAGTTTCATGGTGATATCTGCTAGTTAAAAATCTTACCCTATTTATCCGTAGTGTCTCGGCTCAACTATAAAGTTGAACAGCGAATTACTGTACATGTCATAAATATATGCATAATGTTACTCTGTGAAGTTTGACAAGTGTGCATTCTTACACAGCAGCAGGGACATTATTCACTAACGTTACAGTGGCTATTGAATCCGCCTAGCACTATAGCTAATATTACCAAAAAGCTCAAATAGGCTAGTTCTAAATCTTCACTTTAGGTGTTTTGTGCAACCGTTCTTATAAGTAATTGTATTGCATTTCTTTATTACATTGTATTGCATTTTGTAAAAATATAGTGTAAGCCATGCATTGCTTGAAAATATTGAGATCTAGTAAATCAGTATAACATAGACATCTGTAGACATGAAGTGGCAGCTTCAGCCGTTTGCAGCTATGAAAAGTTTGGCGGCTGCAGCAGCCATTTAGGTTTTGGCTGAGCCGGCTAGCCAGCCAATAACATCATCAGCCAGCCATTATTGTCAAAACAAATGGCTTCGGGGTCTAAGTTTAGTAGTAATGATTTTATGAATTACTTCAATGAGAAAATAGAAAGCATCCAAAACACAATTATAAATGTACAATCCTCTATGGTGTCTTATGATTCAACCTCAATTATGGCTCCTCTAGAACAACTACACCGCTTTACAACGATAGGACAGGAAGAGCTAAATAAACTTATCATTGCATCTAAACCAACAACATGTTTATTAGATCCAATACCCACTAAACTACTGAAAGAAGTGTTACCTGTAGTGGAAGAGCCTCTCCTCAATATTATTAACTCGTCTTTATCTTTAGGTCATGTTCCAAAAATATTCAAGCTGGCAGTAATAAAACCTCTCATTAAGAAACCGCAATTAGATTCAAATAACTTAGCAAATTACAGACCCATTTCAAATCTTCCATTTATGTCAAAAATATTTATGTTTCTGATATTTTAATACACTGTAGATTACTTAAAGTAATACGGTACAATGTAGGCTACCATGCAAATTTGAAGGATTTTGTTTTCGTGGGGTATTTGTCTTTGTTTTTTGTCTAAGGTTGCGTTCTTTTGTTTGTTTTAAAGTTGGATTTTTTCGTGGATATTCTGACACTAAAGTGGTAAAACCCGAAAATTATGTTTTGCTAAATGTAAAATAACCTGTTAAAGTTATTTAGTTACCATCTGGCATGTTAGACATCAATGTCTTATTTATCTAGAGTATTTTTAGGGGCCAAGCACCGAAGGTGCGAGGCACCTATTGTATCTGTTCCGGTTCTTCTTATTATTCTTCTTAAACAGACGTAAGGCTGTATCTCCGCAACGCTTAATCGTATTCAGACCAAACTTGGTACATGTCATCACAAGCATGACCTGAGGATACATGCTGCGTTTCGGCGCAGCGCCACCTACTGGTCCGGAGATATGAAAAATGGCTATTTTTGCTCATAACTTCTGACCGGTTTGTCCAAAAATCATAAACTTGGTCTTGTTAGATTCAGGGCGTCATGCCAAGTTGACTGATATCCAATTTTCCCAGATCGGCCATTTTGTCTGTCGGCCATTTTGAATTTTGTGCTAAAATGCTGTATTATTTGAACGCATGAACGAATTGTTACGAAACTCGGTATGGGTCATCAGTACGATGCCCTGAAGGAGCCTGAGAAGTTTCGAAACAGCGCCACCTAGTGGTGACATTTTTTTTTCAAACGCTTATAACTTTGGGTGTGGTACACTTATTTTCACGGGAGTCATCTTTTTGAGGTCCTGAATCGTTGCCGAGTCCAACGATATCAAATATGTTGGGTTTCGTCTTACGGTTGGTGTAGTGTAGCGATTTAGCGCGAAAAAAACACTTGGCGATATCTTCGAAACCGCTGTTCCGATCGAGACGAAACCACCGCCAGAAAAACGGAATCATAGCTCGTTAACTATACGCTAATGCCCAAATGCGAAAATATTGATAGTAAGGGGTAGTAATATTCAAACAAAGTCATGTGTCGGTCATTTTTTTTGTGTTTTTTCATATAAATGTTTATAACTCTGATGCAAATTGAGATATTTTCACCAAAATTGACACACATATGTATGGGCTCACTCTGAGGACACACAAAAAAAATTGTGGGACTGAGCCTCTTGGTGGCGCTATAATAGAACAAAACGTGAAATTCCCATTGACTTCAATACAGTTTTGTGAAATAAAATGCTATACTAAACAAATGCTTTGGTCTAACATTACAAAACTCAGTTTGTGCCATAAGCAGCATGCCCTGAAGGTATTCAAAAGATTTTGAGACAGCGCCACCTGTTGGTCAAAAGTTATAATTAATTTCCGAAAATGCTAATAACTTTTGAATAAATTTGCCTATTGCAATGAAACTGATCTTAATAGATTCCTTGGGTTATGCCGAAAACATAGATATCAGGTTTGCCATAATCAGCCAAACTTCCTGTCCACCATCTTTAGTTCTTTGAAAAACCTTCTTTTTCGAACTCCTCCTAGACCGTTTGTCCGATTTTCACGAAAATTGAATCGTATCATCTCCAGACTGTGCCGACTAAAAGTTATGGATTGCGTGACGATAGACAAAACCGTTTTCGTATACCACAGCATCAAAGTTGAGGCATGCTGCCAAAATGACTATTTAGGCTTTATCTCTGCAATGCCTTCACATTTTGACACCAAACTTTGTATGTGTCATTGTCATCTCACTCTGATCACAACATATCAATTTCATAACTGCGCCACCTATTTGTCGATAGTGATAAAATATTAAATCATCTGAAAAGCTAATGTTTGTGATTTTGTTTTAGTCATTTGCACAAAGTTCTCTTAAAGTGCCATTAATTGCTCCTTGCTGCAGTTGGTCTGCCACTCCTAGCCATTTTGGCATATGTTGCCGCTTCTTGCGCTTGGCCCCGGTAATGGCTGCTTGCAGCTATATTTTTACAGATATTTCTTCCCAAGCGCATCCGGTAACCAGTTCCTACGTGAATCATGCAGATCTGTAAAAAAAATAAAAGGGGGAGGGGGACGGGTGTCGGCTGGGTTGGCTGCCGGAGTGAAAAGGAGATGATATAAGGACATAACTGGCTGACGTGTAGACAGATTCTTCCTTCCTTTCCAAGTATCAACAAGGACGTGCTTGCGTTCAGCTTGTTCACCTGCTCAATTTCGTACCTCAGTCGCTCTCGCGCTACTGTGTTATCGTTGTCAGTTTACAAGAACATCACCGTTAGGTCCCCAGTAGGGCTGGGCGATATATCGATATAGTTCAAATTTGCGCTATGATCCTTGCTCCAAGCAAGCTGCTGACTGCATATCGTGCATTCTATTAGTTGGAGTTCTGACGCCTCCGTCTCAACAGCATTAGTGTACAACGCGACAAATACTCACATAAAATATTAACGCAGAGGAACGGCCAAATCAGTTCAGTGAGTTCACAAAAGTTCATTATTTGCATGTGCTTTAAAGCCTTGCCGGTTAAACGTCATTCACTGCTGATGCGCTGTTCTGAGCGCGAACACCCGGGGAACACCCGCGGACATCCGGAGAAGCGGCTCGGTATATTTTCCTGCTTTTTTGTCCTTGGCCAATCACATGCCTGGCCTTTAAACAAAAGCTACCAGAGGAATCGTCAAGAAAAGTAATTAAGGCCAGTTTTAAAGTTTTACAAAAATAAACCATAGGCTATATTGTTCTTGAATTATTTGAAGAAAAAACGACATACTAAAAACGCCAGCCTAATCTCAGGAGCTGCTTTGAGTACGCTCGTGACGTGTGGAAAAACGCTTTGGTGGACTGTGGACACACGGCCGTTTCAAGTGGGGGATGGCGCATATTTGCATTTGAATGTTGTGTTACATTCTAAAACATTTAACGTGTGACGCACACACACAACGGAGAAACATAACACACACACACACACACACACAGACAGGGCTTACATTCTGCTAAAACGAATTGACCTTGTGGGATTAATAAAGTTGATTGAATTGAATTCTTAACATTAGACTATAGGCTACTTTGCGAAATTGCGATTCGATACATTCTTTTCAGTAGGCCCTAATAAATTTGTGGGGCTGTAAATTCAGTATGCTATACCAACGCTATGTATTCAATTAAAGTTCCAAGAGGTCTGATCTCTATATTTTCTTCCAGAGGTCCGGACAATTATAAAAACTTTTTGTTATATGAATAATTCAACATGCCAGAATAAAATCTGGTTTAAGAATATATATATATATATATATATATATATATATATATATATATATATATTATTTTTTTTATAAGAAGTCAATCTGTTGGATACTATTTGTTCCTTCCTTAGTGTAAAATGGAAATGCATGGTCATTTTTTTTTATAAATATAAGCAAAAAAACTAAATGGTGTAACAGAGTTTTAGAACTAGACAAATCTTTCTGCATTAATACCTAAATATAAAATGTAACTACAATAGACCATGTTTGATCGGGCTTCAAACCCATGTCACTGTAATGTACTAACCATGAGTTCTACCACTCGGCCAAGTCTTAACTCACGGTGAAACGCCCAAACTTTCTCCACTGACTGTTCACTCAAACGAGCGAGAAAACGTTTTGTCGTTAGCCTATTGTGAGTGTAAGCCTACTTTACATGAAAAAATACACCTTTTTACAGTTTTAAAAGATGATTTTATTTGAGCTGAACATAAAATATTCATTTTATTTTATTTTTAGTGTTCGCATTTATGAGGAAAAAACAATGTTACAGACGTGACAGTTCTCCGTTATTCGGACGTGAGCGCTCTGAAGCGGCACTAAAAGACGGATTTAAAACTTCCACAGACCTCAAACAGAAAAGCAAAGCCTTTATTTAAAGTGAATTTCGTTTTCCTTTCGATTTTATCTTGATTTTAATCAATGTTTCATCAACCAATTGCCTGGATTTGATACATAAGAAGTAAAAGCATACAATTATAGATAATCACGACATGCAGGCGCCGTGTCATAAATATAAACTCAGCGTATAGCCTAAGTATATCCTACTCCACAGACCTGAAACGTTTATCTAGGCCTATATTGAAATGTCAACTTGTAAACAGAACAATTCAAAATGAAACTAAACCAAAAAGATTGATTCAGTCTTCTCATTCCTCAATAGCATTGAAAGCACCCAATTTATTTTCACTGACTGCAAGATAGGCCTATTTTAACTTTTGATTAATAAAATGTTCTGCTATAAAAGTTTAGATTATATTTAAAGCAATTTTCTATTTAAAATGTAGGCTACTTTTATATAATTACGTTTTTCTTTCGCTAAATGTCCCTTTGCACCACCTGGTGGTCATTTTGCGACCGACTTAGAAATACGGCTGGTTTATTTTTGCCGCGGATTTCCAATATAATCAACAATTAAATAAGAAACATGATAAATGTAAACATTTAAAAGAAAAAAAGAAAAAACTTTATATCTTTCGCCACCAGGGCGCCGCCATTTTGGAGTATTCTAACATGTGACATCACGGGGTTGGTTGGCTCAGGCTCTATCCATAAACAGTAAGTGAATATCGCGACATTAAACTGTTTACACCAGTGTTTTGACCGCGAACGACTAATGTTAGGTAGTAATTAGACAAAAAGACGACGTCTAATGTTATATGTTGACAAACTGCACATAGAAACATTGTTCAGAACAGAGCAAGGCGAGCATTTGTGCTTATAAAACTTAAACTTTGTTATTTATTTATTAAATGAGCGATCGTTTCACTTGATAAGACCCTTATTCATCGTCTGGTGTTTAAACCCTTTGAACAGTTTGCACTGAAACTGTGTTTTGGACCTTGAACCGTTTGGTTCCCATTGAAGTCCATTATATGGAGAAAATCCTGGAATGTTTTCATCAAAAACCTTAATTTCTTTTCGACTGAAGAAAGAAAGACATGGACATCTTGGATGACATGGGGGTGAGTAAATTATCAGTTTTAAGTTTTTTTTTTTAATTAAAAGTTTTTTTTGTTTGTTTTTTTTTTTTTTTTTAAGTGAACTACTCCCTCTGATGGTCTTCGGGGTCTGCTGGACCGCAAACTACTTTTGCTTGAATTTAAAAAAAAAAGTTCTCTTTTTCCAAATGGTATGAAACTTCCTACAGCTCTCAACACTGTCTAGATCTACAAAAAAAATTAAAATGGAATTCTATCTGTTTTTATGTAGGCGTGACAAAATAGTCACACTCGTGGTCTTCAGGGTCCATTGAACCACAAAAAATAACATTTAATTTTGTAACAGAACAATAGGTTTTTTTTATATACAAATATTATTTTACCATTTATTAATGTTTTGTCTCAACATTTGTGCAGTTTTTGGAGGATTTATGATATTATTTAAATATCTATAAATTAATAAATAAATATTTATTTATCATTGGACTCAAAATAGACAAAATTCATCATCAAAATCAGAAATAACGCAGAACACAGACAGAAATGACAGAAATGAAGTGGCACACTTCCAACAATGCAAAAAACATCCACAATTCAAAATTATCATGCTCACACACATGCACACACACACAAACACACACATATAGAGGAATACAATATACAGGAATACATACAGACTATAAAAACTGTTCTCTTATCATTTGTAAAATAAAATACTCTAAAATGCAGAACCACCGCAAAAATAAATTGGTAACACTGAGACACATTGAAAATGTGCGCCACACACACACACACACACACACACACACACACACACACACACACACACACACACACACACACAGGAATACATTTGTAAGGCTATAAAAAAGATAAAAGAGATGAGACCAACTGCTATTGTTCCAAATTATTGTTAGTTGTTCGATTTTCTTCCCAATTTACTTTTTTTTTTACAAATATTTTATTTTTACTGCTTTATTTGCTAATTTGTTATAGCTGTTCAGTTGAAATAAATGATCAAATCTTAAAACTCCAACATTTCTCTTTGTAACATGTTCAGGTTTGATTCTAATCATAATGTAATTATTGAAAAACTGTTGTTTTTTCAGTACAAAAACAAATGCTAAACTTTGACAAAAAGTATTTTATTTTTGTTATAATTGTGATTTTATAATATTTAGATATGAATCCAACTTTAGAAACTATATCTTTCAGTAATTCAAATAGTTTATAGGCCTAGTGGAGCTCTATAGCCATCTAGTGGATAAAGTGACTTATTACAAATTTTAACCTGTATTTTCCAAAAATTTGGCAAAAATCTTACATTCAACCTTGTAAAATTATCCATGGTATCCCCAGGAATAAAAGTTATAAATCTGGGTCTTTTATAAAGTTTATTTAACATAACACATTTAACACATTTTTTTGTTTTGTTTTGTTAATATCCTATTTAAATATTTATTTATTTATTTATAGAAATAAAAAAAAAATAAAAAAATCCTCCAAAAACTACACAAATGTTGAGTAAAAACATTAATAAACAGAGTAAAATTATATTTGTTAAAAAAAATACTATTCTGTTACAAAATTAAATGTTATTGTCTGGGGTCCAGTAGACCCCGAAGACCAGAATTATTACTTTTTTTGAAGACCATCAGAGGGTTAATCAAAGGCAACAAAAACTGTGAATGTGTGTAAACAATTTGATATATTTCTGTAAATCTGTACTACCCCTGGCAAAATGTGATGTAAGTCTTGTTTATGTTTTATGTTAAAACACCTGCAATATTGGAAACTGCACATTGTATTTTTTATATATATAATGGAAGAGGATTGTTGATTGTTGTAAGATTGTTGAATAAAAAAGAAAAAAGAAAAAAAAAGTACCTTCGCGGGGTTTCAGACAAGTGACACGACTTCCACCAATCAGATGCATCACTGTTGGATTGTGGGATTGTTCAGGATTGTGGGTAATGAAGTACTCATCCAATACATCGCGAATAAAAGGCATTTATCTTAAAACAAGGTTAGTGCCCCATGAACTTTTGGCGTTTATATGAGCATATACAATCGCTTAGTTCAGCCGTAGCTGGTTTAAAGTCTACCATGTATGGTTACATTTTTATGGCTTATATCTCAAATGTCAATGGAGAAATTGTATTGAATTTTTACTTCCGGCACCGGCTGTGGGCGGGACTGTGATGCTCACGAACAACGACCTGCTGGTTGAGAAACACTGCTCTAAATTACAGTTTTCCCCATTCATTTCTATGAGTGCCCATTTTTGACCCTAATACAAGATTAAGGAGTTTTTTATTTCCCAGTTTCCACCCACTTAACATTGTAGAAAAATTTCAAAAAAAGTTAAAAAAAAATTGTGTGTTCAGGAGGCAAACTTAGGAAAAGTAGTCAAGTCTTGTACCGTTCACATCAAGGAAAGTATTTTTATTTATTTAAATAAATCAAAACTATTTTTCCCACATTTGTCCAGAATACGGTTTTAGGGTTAACAAGAATTCTCCTTTAGTCTGATTCCTTCAATCCAGATGAAGTTCTTTTAGTCTTTCAGTCCAAGTGCCTTACTCCTTAAACACAGCCATTGTCTTATAGCTTTTAAGTTTTTAGAGAACTCATAAGATTCAAAATACATTTTAATTTGAAATCTTAAAAAAAAAAAAAAATCATTAATCATTAAGTCTTTTGAGAGAGCACTTATCTGGGTAAAACGTAATTTAACTTAAAGGTCATTTCTCATCTGATTAAAATACATAAAGGCAGTGTTGAAAAAGCCTGAATATAGCTGCTTATTTTATTATTATTATTATTATTATTATTAGAAATCATATTATACACTGCCATTTAAAAGTTTGGAATAAGATAAAAAAAATCTTTTATTTTGCAAAGGCCCATTAAATTGATAAGGACAGTACAGACATTTATGAATTTAATAAATATAAAACAAAATTTATATTTATAATACATGCTGTTCTTTTGAACTTTATGTTAATCAAATATTCCTGAAAAAAATCACAGTTTCCACAAAAATATAAAGCAGCACAACTGTGTTTAATTATAATAAGAAATGTTTCTTCAGCATCAGATCAGCATATTATAATGATTTCTGATGGATCATGTCACGTGACACTGGAGTAATTATGTTGAAAATAGCGTTTTACTTTACTTCAATAAATAATGTTTTCAAATGTTTATTACTGTGTGTACTTTTGTGCAGCTTTGGGGAGATTAAGAGACTAATTTCAAAATCATTATAAAACCTTAATGTTTCCAAACTTGACGGTACTGTATACATTGTATTACTTGAACAGGTTTTTTTACATCCATAATAAACAATTGAAAAATAAAAAAAAATCTGAAAAAAATCTTCAAATCTTTTTTTTTTTTTTTCATAATTTTATCCGAAAATATTAAAAATGACATTTTGGGATATCAAAGAGATTTCAGGAATCATAGAACAGAGAATATCCTAAACCTTTATTCTACAATCAGTGTTCGTATTTTGTTCAATTACACCACGACCTGATTATTTTCCTTACTTAGTCTTTAGGCCCTACATTTTTCTGAATTTGAGAACATGTCTGTACAGCAAGCATGATGGACAAAAACATTTCTCCACAGAATATAGGGTATGTCATAACATAAATAACATAAAGCTAATGGTACTGGAGTAAGATTTTTTATAAATCTCTGTCACTGATTACATTTAATACATTCTATAAATAATAAATCATATATTATATATAATAAATAATAATAAATCAATCAATCAAATTAAATAAATCAATAAATTCCAATAAAAATCAGTGAAATCATTATCACCAAAAGAATAAATCTCTGCACAGTAGAAGTGGCACAGAATCTGAGCTGGCATTTAAGGTTGATTACACTTCTTAATGAAGCTCAGATGTGGTATGATTAATTTACAATGTGGTAATAATGGTATAATTAGATTAATAGCCTATACTTTTAATATTTGAATAAATAAAATTATTGAACATATATTAAATGAAACCAAAACCGCAGTAGGTGGAAGCAGATCACTGTAGGTCATCTATTAAAAAGGGCCTTTTACGAAATCTTGATTTTGTTTTGAAATTATTATATAAAATAATTTCAAAAAATAAATAGCATCTGAATTTAGGCTACAAGTTTAGGCGAGGTGTACTAGAATACGTTTTCATGCCTGATTGTTAACAAAATGCATTATGTTTTCACATATTTTATATTATTACAGCTCCTCTATCCCCATTCTGGTTGAGCCATACACCTAAAAAAATAAATAAGGATGATTGCGTCGTTTTCCATGAAGCCCCTCCTTCCGAAATAGAAAATGTGCTGTGATTGGTCAGCTGGCCCAGTGTGCGTTGATTGGCAGCGCTTAGCACGTGTTCGGGATGCTCCTTCATAACCGCGATCTCTACTCAAATGTCACGTGTCTGTTGCCTGTCTACCAGTGTATCTGTAGCGAAGTAAACAAACAAATTAGTAATAAACTTAAAAGCGATAGCTGACCATTCTCCATAACGCGTCACTATTTACGTCTCATACCATAAGTAAATGCCGCGTTACCAAGGCAACGACTGAATTGTTTGTATAAACATTCCAAATATTTTCCGCGAGTCTGACACACGGAAACCGTAACATTTCCCGCTCCGTTCGGCTCGACGGTGGAAACGGCCAATGTTAACGAACAAGAGGACTCTGCTGAACGGATTTCAAGCAACTACAGACTTTCCAAGCAGGGATTTCACACGACAGAGTGGTAAGTTTCTTGTTTTTTTTAAAGAGAAGAGGAGAGGAGTGAGTGACTTCTGCATCGCGATGCATCAAAGGTAGGCAAAACTATATTTACATTATTTCGCCATTAGATGGAGGAGGCAAAGACTGTCTTTATGAGACATCGGTCAGTAGTGAAGACTTTTTTGAGCACGGAGAAGAAAGACGCAAATGACTAGCGTGTCAGAGCTAAACCCCCTAACCAGGGCTGTAGTACTCGAGTCCGGTCTTGGACTCTGAGTCCGGACTCGAGTCCGTTTTTCTATGGTCTCGGACTTGTCTCGGACTCGCTGGTATTTGGACTCGGACTTGTCTCGGTCTCGGCCACTGGTCTTGCCAAATATGGCGTTTGGTCTCGACTCAAGTCCAACATTTTTGTATGCGTGTTCATTTATTACTAGCCTATCAGGGTAACGTTAACTTAGAAAATGCCCAAATTAACCGACCAAGTGCTCACTACAACGGAGCGCGTCTTCTCATGCTGTTACTATAGTTACTGGGTGTTGCGCACAATTCTAATGATTCCCGCAGGTCTCCCATTTATAATGCTGGATATTCCCGCAATCGTAATCCACACAGATTATAAAATCAAATCATTCTTTTAATAACTATCTGCCAGACGCAATTTCACAAACCGCGTGATTGTTCAGCGTTGTCGCGTCTTCTCTTCTCTCATGTGTTGTGGAAGGCGCATCAAGCGCTGCCGCAATAATACACACTCGCGTTCAGGAGTCGGGACATGACGGAATATTCACTTGCATTCGAGCCAGTAGTGCATCGTGAATAAAGCTTAACATTTGCACGTCTTTTTAAGTCTTACCAGTTTAACATTCAAGTAATTTTAAACTATCAGTCCTTGCGCTCTCTGGGATGACTATGCGCACATTCATTGAAAATCCGCCTCAAGAACAGCTGGCCAGTAACAAAAGTTATTTTTCACGGATTAGTTATATTGCTTTAACACTCAAATCGTGTCAATTTCGGTCTTCGTGAGTATAATGGTCTAAACATAGTCGGTTTTGTCTTTAATAAGCATAAAACGCATGCCAGTATGAACAGAGAATCTATGCTCTTAGCTCTTAAAGTGACAGAAACCATATGTGTCGTTCATTAATTTTGTCGTCAAAACAAGAAAAGAGAGCTTTAAGTTAAAGGAATCAGGATTAGCCTATGTGTTTAATTTATTCAGGACTAAAATACTATCCAGTGTTATTTTCCATTTGATTACTTTATTCAGTTTCTGTCTATGAAGACTAGTGTAGATCTATGCAAAAACATTTCTCTTTATTTGTCTTTATTTGTATCTTTATTGTATTTATTTGTGTAACTTTTTTCAATTTAATTGACTATTTAATCAAGCCTTGTGTTGTGTAAATTCTTAACAACATTACCCCACTGTAAAAAAATGCAATGAGCACAAACATTTAAGCAACATAAATTTAAAAATTTTGTTTGGCAAAAAATGAAATTCAGGCCCTGAAGACTTTTTTTTTCCTGTCCTGGACTCGGTCTTGACTCGGACTCGAACCTTTTTGGACTCGGTCTTGACTTGGACTCGAACCTCTTTGGACTCGGTCTTGACTTGGACTCTACTAGTCCTGGTCTTGGACTTGTCTTGGACTCGACAAAGGTGGTCTTGACTACAGCCCTACCCCTAAACGTTAACTGTTAAAATGTCAAGACATTCAAGCGGGATTTTTTATTACGAATATAGGACTGACTTGAAGGAAGATGCTATATCTACTGTAAATACCCTCTCACAATAATAATATAAATAATATAATAAATGAACAATATTAATGAGAAGCTATGTTTGCGTTGCTAAGAGTGTTGCTAGGGGCGCTGTGTAGTCCACAAAGGCAAAGTGCACTAACTAGGCTACGCAAGAAACGGAGAAAAAGGCCTCTAAAGTTTTAATACCAGCCAGTCACACATGTTATGGGTAGATTATGTGGTAATGAATCTCCGAAACGGGACATAATTTAACCCAGATATTTTTTCATAAGACAGAACACATGTCATAAAGCCCATTACAAGTCTTAACTCAATTTTGACCAAATGTGTAGTTACTGCGCTTTGCCTTTATAGAGCAATTATCCTGGCTTTTAGTCTATGGTTATATCGTGAATAAACCCGACCTATCAGAATGACTGTAACTTACCGTTTCATAAAGATAAATATACTGCAGATAATAGCTTTATTGGTAAATTATGTTGTTTTGGATTTATAATTGCAGTATGTTTTTTAAATATATTTTAGTCTTGATAATTTCTCTCGTTTTAATAGTTTTATTAATTGATTATTGGCTTTGGTACTATTTTCACAATTGAAACTCTTTGCTCAAAAACTCTTTGCTCAAAAGTTTAATATGATCACACTTGTTACACATTTAGGCTTGTCATTCTTCCAAAACCTGATCCCATGCTTTCATTACAGCACATTTTCAGTAACTTACACATAATCATCATTTAATAAACACAAGATGATTGTAATATGTAATATGTAATGAGAACATTTGGTTTAATCACAGTATGACCTTCTTTCAGTTTAGTACTTTTAAAGGAATAGTTCACCCAACAAAACAAATAGTTGATGACAGGTGTAACAATACACAAAACTGATGGTTCGGTTTCCCCATGGTTTTGACGTCTCGGTTCGGTTTAGAAAGCTAAAATTGCTTTTTTTTTCTTTTGAAACAGTGGTTTAAAGAAAAAATGGTGTCTTTGTCTTTAAATTAATTGAATTACAATTAAACATTTTGCAAGGATTAAAAAAGAATCTGCTAATGTAAACTATATACATTACTATAACATTAAAGGTACACAACAGAGC
>JAQIUQ010000329.1:0-55000 GCA_030378365.1 Hybognathus amarus
TGGCAACAATACAGTAAATTACAGTAAAGTTATTGAATATTTTTCATAAAAATCACAAAAAGATACATTTTCAATTCAATTAAAAATTTATTTTTTTCTCCAAAATAAGTGTTGTAGTATAACCATCAGGACATCAGTAGTGTGTAAACTGAATTTGGCAACAATACAGTAAAGTTATTGAATATTTTTCATAAACATCATAAAAATTTTACATTTTCAATTGTATATACAATAAAAAAACATTTTTTTCAAAAATAAGTGTTGTAGTATAACCATCAGGACAGCAGTGATGTGTAAACTGAATTTGGCAACAATACAGTAAATTACAGTAAAGTTATTGAATATTTGTCATAAAAATCATAAAAAAATACATTTTCAATTGTATATTCAATTAAAAATTTTTTTTTCCAAAATAAGTGTTGTAGTATAACCATCAGGGCATCAGTGGTGTGTGAACTGAATTTTGGCAACAATACAGTAAATTACAGTAAAGTTATTGAATATTTGTCATAAAAATAAAAAAATACATTTTCAATTGTATATTCAATTAAAAAATTTGTTTTCCAAAATAAGTGTTGTAGTATAACCATCAGGGCATCAGTGGTGTGTGAACTGAATTTTGGCAACAATACAGTAAATAACAGTAAAGTTATTGAATATTTTTCATAAAAATCATAAAAAGATACATTTTCAATTGTATATTCAATTAAAATTTTACTTTTTCTCCAAAATAAGTGTTGTAGTATTACCAACATGACAGCATTGATGTGTAAACTTAATTTGGCAACAATACAGTAAATTACAGTAAAGTTATTGAATATTTTTCATAAAAAAAATACATTTTCAATTGTATATTCAATTAAAATATTTTTTTTTCCAAAATAAGTGTTGTAGTATAACCATCAGGGCATCAGTGGTGTGTGAACTGAATTTTGGCAACAATACAGTAAATAACAGTAAAGTTATTAAATATTTTTCATAAAAATCATAAAAAGATACATTTTCAATTGTATATTCAATTAAAATTTTACTTTTTCTCCAAAATAAGTGTTGTAGTATTACCAACATGACAGCATTGATGTGTAAACTTAATTTGGCAACAATACAGTAAATTACAGTAAAGTTATTGAATATTTTTCATAAAAATAATAAAAATACATTTTCAATTGTATATTCAATTAAAAAAAAAATTCAGAAATAAGTGTTGTAGTATAACCATCAGGACCTCAGTAGTGTGTAAACTTAATTTGGCAACAATACAGCTAATTACATTAAAGTTATTAAATATTTTTCATAAAAATTGTACATTTACAATTGTATATTCAATTAAAATAGTATTTTTTCTCCAAAATAAGTGTTGTAGTATAACCATCAGGACAACAGTGATGTGTAAACTGAATTTGGCAACAATACTGTCAATTACAGTAAAGTTATTGAATATTTTTCACAAAAATCATAAAAAGATACATTTTCAATTCAATTAAAAATTTATTTTTTTCTCCAAAATAAGTGTTGTAGTATAACCATCAGGACATCAGTAGTGTGTAAACTGAATTTGGCAACAATACAGTAAAGTTATTAAAGATTTTTCATAAACATCATAAAAATTTTACATTTTCAATTGTATATACAATAAAAAAAAACATTTTTTCAAAAATAAGTGTTGTAGTATAACCATCAGGACAGCAGTGATGTGTAAACTGAATTTGGCAACAATACAGTAAATTACAGTAAAGTTATTGAATATTTGTCATAAAAATCATAAAAAGATACATTTTCAATTCAATTAAAAATTATTTTTTTTCTCCAAAATAAGTGTTTTAGTATAACCATCAGGACATCAGTAGTGTGTAAACTGAATTTGGCAACAATACAGTAAATTACAGTAAAGTTATTGAATATTTTTCATAAAAATCATAAAAATTGTACATTTTCAATTGTATATACAATAAAAAAACATTTTTTCCAAAATAAGTGTTGTAGTATAACCATCAGGGCATCAGTGATATGTAAACTAAATTTGGCAACAATACAGTCAATTACAGTAAAGTTATTGAATATTTTTCATAAAATTAAAAAAATTGTACATTTACAATTGTATATTCAATTAAAATGGTCTTTTTTCTCCAAAATAAGTGTTGTAGTATAACCATCAGGACAACAGTGATGTGTACAGTGAATTTGGCAACAATACTGTCAATTACAGTAAAGTTATTGAATATTTATCATAAAAGTCATAAAAATATACATTTTCAATTGTATATTCAAATAAAATTGTATTTTTTTTTAAAAAAAAGTGTTGTAGTATAACCATCAGGACATCAGTAGTGTGTAACTGAATTTGGCAACAATACAGTTAATTACAGTAAAGTTATTGAATATTTTTCATAAAAATCATAAAAATTGTACATTTTCAATTGTATATTCAATTAAAATTTTCTTTTTTCTCCAAAATAAGTGTTGTAGTATAACCATCAGGACAACAGTGATATGTAAACTGAATTTGGAAACAATACAGTGAATTACAGTAAAGTTATTGAATATTTTTCATAAAAATCATAAAAAAATACATTTTCAATTGTATATTCAATTAAAAATTATTTTTTTTCTCCAAAATAAGTGTTGTAGTATAACCATCAGGACATTAGTAGTGTGTAAACTGAATTTGGCAACAATACAGCTAATTACAGTAAAGTTATTGAATATTTTTCATAAAAATCATAAAAAAATACATTTTCAATTGTATATTCAATTAAAAATATTCTCCAAAATAAGTGTTGTAGTATAACCATCAGGACCTCAGTAGTGTGTAAACTGAATTTGGCAACAATACAGCTAATTACAGTAAAGTTATTAAAATTTTTTCATAAAAATCCTAACAAAATACATTTTCAATTGTATATTCAATTAAAAAAAATTCTCCAAAATAAGTGTTGTAGTATAACCATCAGGGAATCAGTGGTGGGTGAACTGAATTTGGCAACAATACAGTAAATTACAGTAAAGTTATTGAATATTTTTCATAAAAATCATAAAAAGATACATTTTCAATTCAATTAAAAATGTATTTTTTTCTCCAAAATAAGTGTTGGAGTATAACCATCAGGACATCAGTAGTGTGTAAACTGAATTTGGCAACAATACAGTAAATTACAGTAAAGTTATTGAATATTTTTCATAAAAATCATTAAAAATTTACATTTTCAATTGTATATACAATTAAAAATTATTTTTTTTAAAAAAATAAGTGTTGTAGTATAACCATCAGGACAGCAGTGATGTGTAAACTGAATTTGGCAACAATACAGTAAATTACAGTAAAGTTATTGAATATTTGTCATAAAAAATCATAAAAAAATACATTTTCAATTGTATATTCAATTAAATTTTTTTTTACAAAATAAGTGTTGTAGTATAACCATCAGGGCATCAGTGGTGTGTGAACTGAATTTTGGCAACAATACAGTAAATTACAGTAAAGTTATTGAATATTTTTCATAAAAATCATAAAAATTGTACATTTTCAATTGTATATTCAATTAAAATTTTCTTTTTTCTCCAAAATAAGTGTTGTAGTATAACCATCAGGACAACAGTGATATGTAAACTGAATTTGGAAACAATACAGTGAATTACAGTAAAGTTATTGAATATTTTTCATAAAAATCATAAAAAAATACATTTTCAATTGTATATTCAATTAAAAATTATTTTTTTTCTCCAAAATAAGTGTTGTAGTATAACCATCAGGACATTAGTAGTGTGTAAACTGAATTTGGCAACAATACAGCTAATTACAGTAAAGTTATTGAATATTTTTCATAAAAATCATAAAAAAATACATTTTCAATTGTATATTCAATTAAAAAAATTCTCCAAAATAAGTGTTGTAGTATAACCATCAGGGCATCAGTGGTGGGTGAACTGAATTTGGCAACAATACAGTAAATTACAGTAAAGTTATTGAATATTTTTCATAAAAATCACAAAAAGATACATTTTCAATTCAATTAAAAATTTATTTTTTTCTCCAAAATAAGTGTTGTAGTATAACCATCAGGACATCAGTAGTGTGTAAACTGAATTTGGCAACAATACAGTAAAGTTATTGAATATTTTTCATAAACATCATAAAAATTTTACATTTTCAATTGTATATACAATAAAAAACATTTTTTCAAAAATAAGTGTTGTAGTATAACCATCAGGACAGCAGTGATGTGTAAACTGAATTTGGCAACAATACAGTAAATTACAGTAAAGTTATTGAATATTTGTCATAAAAATCATAAAAAAATACATTTTCAATTGTATATTCAATTAAAAATTTTTTTTTCCAAAATAAGTGTTGTAGTATAACCATCAGGGCATCAGTGGTGTGTGAACTGAATTTTGGCAACAATACAGTAAATTACAGTAAAGTTATTGAATATTTGTCATAAAAATAAAAAAATACATTTTCAATTGTATATTCAATTAAAAAATTTGTTTTCCAAAATAAGTGTTGTAGTATAACCATCAGGGCATCAGTGGTGTGTGAACTGAATTTTGGCAACAATACAGTAAATAACAGTAAAGTTATTGAATATTTTTCATAAAAATCATAAAAAGATACATTTTCAATTGTATATTCAATTAAAATTTTACTTTTTCTCCAAAATAAGTGTTGTAGTATTACCAACATGACAGCATTGATGTGTAAACTTAATTTGGCAACAATACAGTAAATTACAGTAAAGTTATTGAATATTTTTCATAAAAATACATTTTCAATTGTATATTCAATTTTAAAAACAATTGTTTTTTCTCCAAAATAAGTATTGTAGTATAACCATCAGGACCTCAGTAGTGTGTAAACTGAATTTGGCAACAATACAGCTAATTACATTAAAGTTATTAAATATTTTTCATAAAAATTGTACATTTACAATTGTATATTCAATTAAAATAGTATTTTTTCTCCAAAATAAGTGTTGCAGTATAACCATCAGGACAACAGTGATGTGTAAACTGAATTTTGGCAACAATACTGTCAATTACAGTAAAGTTATTGAATATTTTTCATAAAAATCATAAAAAAATACATTTTCAATTGTATATCCAATTAAAAATTTATTTTTTCTCCAAAATAAGTGTTGTAGTATAACCATCAGGACATTAGTAGTTTGTAAACTGAATTTGGCAACAATACAGCTAATTACAGTAAAGTTATTAAAATTTTTTCATAAAAATCCTAACAAAATACATTTTCAATTGTATATTCAATTAAAAAAAATTCTCCAAAATAAGTGTTGTAGTATAACCATCAGGGAATCAGTGGTGGGTGAACTGAATTTGGCAACAATACAGTAAATTACAGTAAAGTTATTGAATATTTTTCATAAAAATCATAAAAAGATACATTTTCAATTCAATTAAAAATGTATTTTTTTCTCCAAAATAAGTGTTGCAGTATAACCATCAGGACATCAGTAGTGTGTAAACTGAATTTGGCAACAATACAGTAAATTACAGTAAAGTTATTGAATATTTTTCATAAAAATCATAAAAATTTTACATTTTCAATTGTATATACAATTAAAAAACTTTTTTTTTAAAAAATAAGTGTTGTAGTATAACCATCAGGACAGCAGTGATGTGTAAACTGAATTTGGCAACAATACAGTAAATTACAGTAAAGTTATTGAATATTTGTCATAAAAAATCATAAAAAAATACATTTTCAATTGTATATTCAATTAAAATATTTTTTTTCCAAAATAAAGTGTTGTAGTATAACCATCAGGGCATCAGTGGTGTGTGAACTGAATTTTGGCAACAATACAGTAAATAACAGTAAAGTTATTGAATATTTTTCATAAAAATCATAAAAAGATACATTTTCAATTGTATATTCAATTAAAATTTTACTTTTTCTCCAAAATAAGTGTTGTAGTATTACCAACATGACAGCATTGATGTGTAAACTTAATTTGGCAACAATACAGTAAATTACAGTAAAGTTATTGAATATTTTTCATAAAAATACATTTTCAATTGTATATTCAATTTTAAAACAATTGTTTTTTCTCCAAAATAAGTATTGTAGTATAACCATCAGGACCTCAGTAGTGTGTAAACTGAATTTGGCAACAATACAGCTAATTACATTAAAGTTATTAAATATTTTTCATAAAAATTGTACATTTACAATTGTATATTCAATTAAAATAGTATTTTTTCTCCAAAATAAGTGTTGCAGTATAACCATCAGGACAACAGTGATGTGTAAACTGAATTTTGGCAACAATACTGTCAATTACAGTAAAGTTATTGAATATTTTTCATAAAAATCATAAAAAATACATTTTCAATTGTATATCCAATTAAAAATTTATTTTTTCTCCAAAATAAGTGTTGTAGTATAACCATCAGGACATTAGTAGTTTGTAAACTGAATTTGGCAACAATACAGCTAATTACAGTAAAGTTATTAAAATTTTTTCATAAAAATCCTAACAAAATACATTTTCAATTGTATATTCAATTAAAAAAAATTCTCCAAAATAAGTGTTGTAGTATAACCATCAGGGAATCAGTGGTGGGTGAACTGAATTTGGCAACAATACAGTAAATTACAGTAAAGTTATTGAATATTTTTCATAAAAATCATAAAAAGATACATTTTCAATTCAATTAAAAATGTATTTTTTTCTCCAAAATAAGTGTTGCAGTATAACCATCAGGACATCAGTAGTGTGTAAACTGAATTTGGCAACAATACAGTAAATTACAGTAAAGTTATTGAATATTTTTCATAAAAATCATAAAAAATTTACATTTTCAATTGTATATACAATTAAAATTATTTTTTTTTAAAAATAAGTGTTGTAGTATAACCATCAGGACAGCAGTGATGTGTAAACTGAATTTGGCAACAATACAGTAAATTACAGTAAAGTTATTGAATATTTGTCATAAAAATCATAAAAAAATACATTTTCAATTGTATATTCAATTAAAATTTTTTTTTTACAAAATAAGTGTTGTAGTATAACCATCAGGGCATCAGTGGTGTGTGAACTGAATTTTGGCAACAATACAGTAAATTACAGTAAAGTTATTGAATATTTTTCATAAAAAAAAATACATTTTCAATTGTATATTCAATTAAAAAATTTTTTTTCCAAAATAAGTGTTGTAGTATAACCATCAGGGCATCAGTGGTGTGTGAACTGAATTTTGGCAACAATACAGTAAATAACAGTAAAGTTATTGAATATTTTTCATAAAAATCATAAAAAGATACATTTTCAATTGTATATTCAATTAAAATTTTACTTTTTCTCCAAAATAAGTGTTGTAGTATTACCAACATGACAGCATTGATGTGTAAACTTAATTTGGCAACAATACAGTAAATTACAGTAAAGTTATTGAATATTTTTCATAAAAATAATAAAAATACATTTTCAATTGTATATTCAATTAAAACAATATTTTTTCTCCAGAAATAAGTGTTGTAGTATAACCATCAGGACCTCAGTAGTGTGTAAACTGAATTTGGCAACAATACAGCTAATTACATTAAAGTTATTAAATATTTTTCATAAAAATTGTACATTTACAATTGTATATTCAATTAAAATAGTATTTTTTCTCCAAAATAAGTGTTGTAGTATAACCATCAGGACAACAGTGATGTGTAAACTGAATTTGGCAACAATACTGTCAATTACAGTAAAGTTATTGAATATTTTTCATAAAAATCATAAAAAGATACATTTTCAATTGTATATTCAATTAAAATTTTATTTTTTCTCCAAAATAAGTGTTGTAGTATTACCAACAGGACAGCAGTGATGTGTAAACTGAATTTGGCAACAATACAGTAAATTACAGTAAAGTTATTGAATATTTTTCATAAAAATACATTTTCAATTGTATATTCAATTTTAAAAACAATTGTTTTTTCTCCAAAATAAGTATTGTAGTATAACCATCAGGACCTCAGTAGTGTGTAAACTGAATTTGGCAACAATACAGCTAATTACATTAAAGTTATTAAATATTTTTCATAAAAATTGTACATTTACAATTGTATATTCAATTAAAATAGTATTTTTTCTCCAAAATAAGTGTTGCAGTATAACCATCAGGACAACAGTGATGTGTAAACTGAATTTTGGCAACAATACTGTCAATTACAGTAAAGTTATTGAATATTTTTCATAAAAATCATAAAAAATACATTTTCAATTGTATATCCAATTAAAAATTTATTTTTTCTCCAAAATAAGTGTTGTAGTATAACCATCAGGACATTAGTAGTTTGTAAACTGAATTTGGCAACAATACAGCTAATTACAGTAAAGTTATTAAAATTTTTTCATAAAAATCCTAACAAAATACATTTTCAATTGTATATTCAATTAAAAAAAATTCTCCAAAATAAGTGTTGTAGTATAACCATCAGGGAATCAGTGGTGGGTGAACTGAATTTGGCAACAATACAGTAAATTACAGTAAAGTTATTGAATATTTTTCATAAAAATCATAAAAAGATACATTTTCAATTCAATTAAAAATGTATTTTTTTCTCCAAAATAAGTGTTGCAGTATAACCATCAGGACATCAGTAGTGTGTAAACTGAATTTGGCAACAATACAGTAAATTACAGTAAAGTTATTGAATATTTTTCATAAAAATCATAAAAAATTTACATTTTCAATTGTATATACAATTAAAATTATTTTTTTTTAAAAATAAGTGTTGTAGTATAACCATCAGGACAGCAGTGATGTGTAAACTGAATTTGGCAACAATACAGTAAATTACAGTAAAGTTATTGAATATTTGTCATAAAAATCATAAAAAAATACATTTTCAATTGTATATTCAATTAAAATTTTTTTTTTACAAAATAAGTGTTGTAGTATAACCATCAGGGCATCAGTGGTGTGTGAACTGAATTTTGGCAACAATACAGTAAATTACAGTAAAGTTATTGAATATTTTTCATAAAAAAAAATACATTTTCAATTGTATATTCAATTAAAAAATTTTTTTTCCAAAATAAGTGTTGTAGTATAACCATCAGGGCATCAGTGGTGTGTGAACTGAATTTTGGCAACAATACAGTAAATAACAGTAAAGTTATTAAATATTTTTCATAAAAATCATAAAAAGATACATTTTCAATTGTATATTCAATTAAAATTTTACTTTTTCTCCAAAATAAGTGTTGTAGTATTACCAACATGACAGCATTGATGTGTAAACTTAATTTGGCAACAATACAGTAAATTACAGTAAAGTTATTGAATATTTTTCATAAAAATAATAAAAATACATTTTCAATTGTATATTCAATTAAAAAAAAATTCAGAAATAAGTGTTGTAGTATAACCATCAGGACCTCAGTAGTGTGTAAACTTAATTTGGCAACAATACAGCTAATTACATTAAAGTTATTAAATATTTTTCATAAAAATTGTACATTTACAATTGTATATTCAATTAAAATAGTATTTTTTCTCCAAAATAAGTGTTGTAGTATAACCATCAGGACAACCCGTGACGCTGATGAGAGCGACGCAGAAAAAACAAAACAGAAACAGCCGGCGAACGACTGCAAGCCCTCTTTAGGGCGACGACTTCAGAACTCGGTTTAACATTGTTATCAGTTAGGTAAGATCATGTCGGATATGCAGGTCGAGTGCGTTCGCTTGATCGGCAGACTCGAAGATGCTTGCTCTGGCAAATTTTAGAGGATGGCAAAAAGCAGAAAAGGAACCGCATTCTGAACAATCATATCAGTCACTTTGTCACTACGTACACATGTATGAAACTCCCACCCTGCGTTCCTGATTGGCTAAACCATAAAGTTGGCTGGAGAAATCACTCTGAATGGAAGAGGCTCCAGATGGATGTGAGTGAAGCTAGGCGGGACTTCAGCGAAACGACATTCATCTGGCTAGGGCCAGGTTAAATTAAAAACATTTTTTAGTGTAAACAAATAAGTGTTATAGTATAGTCATCAGGACAACAGTGGTGTGAAAACTGAATTTGCAAACAATGCAGTATATTATAGTGAAGTTATGGAATATTTTTTATAAATATAAATCATAAAATTTATACAAAAATATTTTTCCCCAAATTAAGAGTTGTAGTATAAACAATAGGACAGCAGTGATGTGTAAACTGAATTTGGTGACACTGTAGTGTGTGACAGTGAAGTCATTGACTGTTTTGCAGCGCTTTTCGGGTTTTGCACTTTGCAGACGGTCCCTTCGGATCTGTCTCTCGGCCGCCTGCGCATAGAGATCAATGTATTTTATCCACTGCGAGGGAAAGCTCGTTTCGCGGAAAAAATAGGTTGTAGCTGCTTGTCTAGGTTACTACGATTAAAAAAGAGTTGACCTTTGTGCATTAATAACGTTTCGCTGAGGACTTATTGACCCGGAAGTTCGAATCTGTGAATTTATTCCCAACTTTACTCAACTCGATGGTTTTGTTTTTGCATCACAAACTTGTGATTACAGGTTTAGTTCGATACGACTTGAGCTGGCGCATAACCATACTTCAGACAAGTGCCCCCTCGCGATAGAGAGAAAAACTTTTCAATGATGCCACTCCAGACTCTGTCTATGAAGCAAATTAATCCTAAAAGTAGCAGAGTTTGGTATTACCAAGCTACAAGAGTCTCCTGAGAACTAAAATTTCAAGGACCATTTTCCTGGTTACATTCGCACTACCTGTAGGAACTCTGAAAATGACTGACTGCTGATTGCATCTTAGCGTGAAATTCAACAACTCTATAGCGTAAAGGTTGAGAAGTGCCTGAAATTTGGCGTCGACCCATCACTTTTTTCCATTTGTCTAGTATGTATTTAGTAAAAAGCCAAAAAGCACATCAAAAAGCTGGTACTTTTCACCAATAGTTACAGGAACTATGAAAGCTTTCCTCTGCTGCAAAAGCCCCACTTAAATTTTCTTTGGGGAACCCAAAATGTTTTTTTCTATGATGTTGCATCAAACATAATAAATAAACACACTCACCTAAAGGATTATTAGGAACACCTGTTCAATTTCTCATTAATGCAATCTTATCAACCAATCACATGGCAGTTCCTTCAATGCATTTAGGGATGTGTTCCTGGTCAAGACAATCTCCTGAACTCCAAACTGAATGTCAGAATGGGAAAGAAAGGTGATTTAAGCAATTTTGAGCGTAGCATGGTTTTTGGTGTGAGACGGGCCGGTGTGAGTATTTCACAATCTTCTCAGTTACTGGGATTTTCACGCACAAACATTTCTAGGGTTTACAAAGAATGGTGTGAGAAGGGAAAAACATCCAGTATGCGGCAGTCCTGTCGGGCGAAAATGCCTTGTTGATGCTAGAGGTCAGAGGAGAATGGGCCCGACTTACTCAAGCTGATAGAAGAGCAACTTTGACTGAAATAACCACTCGTTACAATCGAGGTATGCAGCAAAGCATTTGTGAAGCCACAACACACACAACCTTGAGGCGGATGGGCTACAACAGCAGAAGACCCACCGGGTACCACTCATCTCCACTAGACAATTTGCAAGAGCTCACCAAAATGAGACAGTTGAAGACTGGAAAAATGTTGCCTGGTCTGATGAGTCTCGATTTCTGTTGAGACATTCAGATGGTAGAGTTAGGAATTTGGCCGTAAACAGAATGAGAACATGGATCCATCATGCCTTGTTACCACTGTGCAGGCTGGTGGTGGGGGTGTAATGGTGTGGGGGATGTTTTCTTGGCACACTTTAGGCCCCTTAGTGCCATTTGGGCATTGTTTAAATGCCACGGCCTACCTGAGCATTGTTTCTGACCATGTCCATCCCTTTATGGCCACAATGTACCCATCCTCTGATGGCTTCTTCCAGCAGGATAATGCACCATGTCACAAAGCTTGAATCATTTCAAACTGGTTTCTTGAACATGACAATGAGTTCACTGTACTAAAATGACCCCACAATCACCAGATCTCAACCCAATAGAGCATCTTTGGGATGTGGTGGAACGAAAGCTTCATGCCCTGGATGTGCATCCCACAAATCTCCATCAACTGCAAGATGCTATCCTATCAATATGGGCCAACATTTCTAAAGAATGCTTTCAGCACCTTGTTGAATCAATGCCACATAGAATTAAGGCAGTTCTGAAGGTGAACCAGGGTCAAACACAAGTATTAGTATGGTGTTCCTAATAATCCTTTAGGTAAGTGTGTATAAATATATACTGGAACCTTTGTGGATAAGAGTGTATAAATAAATGTTACTGTAGACTCACCTTTCAGAGTTTGGGTAAAGAAGTTTCATGATAATCCTCCAGAAGTCTGGTCTCGCCTGACAAACACTACAGCAGAAGGAAAATACATAATTGTATTGAATTACATATGATTTGTAGTCCTTTTACATTTTTCTTTCAGCTTTCCTTATACCTCTCAAGAATAATATCAAAGCTTGTGACGGCATTGTCTGCTTGCAAAGCAATGATAAGGCAGGGACCCTCAAGTAGAAGTGCTCCACCAGCAGAGGACCTCAGTAACTCAGACATGTGCTGCCTTTGTCTTTCTATCTGGTGCTGTGCAGAGACTTTCCAGCCACCAGGTGGCAGCCCGTACCTCAGCAGCCGATGCAGTAGCTCCGGAGTACAGAGGAGGCTGACTCTGTTGCAGGAGGTTGGAAGGTATCAGCAAGCAGGTGGTCTGACAAAGACCACTGCAAGACCAAAGGCCCTACTGGCACCAAAACACAAATAAACAACAACCATTCACATCCACATTACAAAGGTCAATAGACAGCTAGTTAAACATCTACTGGTTTTGGTTTATGTTTGTGTCATTGACTCTGTTCCTGATGTGATGTTAAGGGGTGAGAAAGAGGAGAACGCCTTGCCTTGACCAAATCCTGATGCAAATGTGTTCTTGACAGCGGTTCTAAGGGTGTTCAACTGTTCACGGTCCAAACTAGCGTCAGGATCTGAATGCAAACAGGATATCTACAGAAGAGATGTTTAAAGGTGGAATACCTAAGATTTTTGCATTAAAATATCCCAAAATCACAAGGCCAGTGTTATATATTTAGTTAAGATGATAACTTACAATATTCCAAATGTTTCAAACAATGTTTAGAATCGCGTGAAATTGCTGGAAACGGGGCGTGTGAGCAGGGATGAGCTGGGAGTCGCCAGTGAGATTAGCGTCATATTGCGTCACCTCAGTTCCCGCTCGTCACCGCGTGTAGTCCTGGATAAATGCGGAAGTTGTAGTCAAGCAACAAACGTTAGCTTGTTACGCGCATTTGTTACGGAATGGAGCACACTTATTCTTTTCAGTTATTCTCGGAATGTGAACTGTTGGCTGTAAAGGGGGTCGGCACACCGGACGAGAGAGCCGCGCCACGTCTAGGACAAAGTCCAGTATCGCACACCGGACGCGCACTTTCTCATCAGTATATGCCCAGCAATATTGTTATGTTTAATGACATGAAAAGAAGATAATGTCTGTTCTATGTTATGATTGTACTGTACAATTAAATACAATCGATTGCTGAGTACTGCAGTCTGAAAACTTTACCTCAGAGCATCCGTTAACTAAATGAATTGGGAATATCACCTGAAAAATCTAATAACATCAGCAATTGTCATTCAAGCAGCTGATTTCTGTAAATGAATGCAAAACTAAATGCATATTGCAGCATAGGGCGAAGTCAGGATCAATTAGCAACGATTTGAGCTTCCCTCTCCACCACAGCTTCGTCCAGTGACTCGTACAGTAACATCTGTGATAACAAATTTACTTTTAAACCTGACCTTTTCTTGCGCTCATTTCAGTTTAATGAAAAACAAGCATGTCATTAAACGCAACATTTATAGAAATCGAACTTTACCTCATTCATGACAACTATTTTCGATTCCCGTCTGACTGATTTATCGACGGTGGAGTTGAAAACAACAGTTCCCATCATTCCGCGTTCCTCCGCGTCGTCATCAAGCAAAGCCGTTGTTGTTGTTTTGAATGTAGCGCCCTCTAGTGACATGCAATCTTAGGTATTGCAGCTTTAACTATAACACCAACATAATTCAGGGAAGGAAAAAAAACAGTTACAGTACCTTCTTGTGTTGCATAACTGAAGTTTCAGTGCAGCACACACCCTCTGGAAATACCAATTTTATGTCTTCCACAGCCTTCCAATAAGATGGAGATGCCTGTACAAGAATGTACAAATAGTGTTAGTAAGCTCTGACCAGACTTTAATGTCTGATTATTTTTGTCATGAACATTTGTTTTTATGCTTTAAAAAAGTACATTTTATTTTGATGTTTGACTTACGCAAGTTTTGGCTAACCATAAATGCTTGTTGGTAAATTTGACAGACACTTATTTAAAAAAAAACATTGTACATAATTATAAAAAATATATTTATGAAGTCCTACTTAAGTGGGACAAAACATCTCTCTAAAGAAAAGCTAATTGTATTTACTTGCAATTATTATGCTGTTAAGTGTCTGAAAGCATTATGTTCAGTTTGCACTCAAGTATAATCTTAAAGTATATTATTACATAAGTACTCATTTTAAAAGTATGCTAAGTGTACTACTTTTTACAATGGTCTAGAATAAATGTGATTATTTGCTCTTTTTAGGATATTTAAGAAGAAGAGAACAGTGACCTGTTGCTCCGACAGATGTATCAGTGCATTTGCCATGTTTGATGTTTGAGTCCAACAGAAGCACACGTAAGCCAACTAGAGTATAAAATTCTGGTGAGAATTTTACCAAAGCAGTGTCTCCAGGCTTGAACAGAGCTAGAGTCAAAAGTGGCTCTGGGCCTGTAGAGTACAGAGGGAGGGAGCTGAAAGAAAAAGATGTGAAAGACAGCTTCTAAAAGGACATGTTCTAAGAAGACATCACTTACCCACTGTCATGTAACTGTAAAGCGACTGACTTCTGAGACCTGAGGGTTGTTCGGAGATTGACAGTCAGTTCCCAGAGTACATGGGAGGGTAAAATAGATTTTAACTCTGTTTTGTTTCTGTACATACCAGGAGTGTCAATGTGATGAAGTGGTAGAAATTTCAATGATGGACGACTGCTGTGATCTGAAGATGAAGAAGCTTAATTTAAGCAAACTGCTTTTGGCATAAAGGTAAAAAAAATAAACCCTACCAAACTATTATCTAGTCAAATCCTCACCAGGGATCAATTCTGCCTCAGAGAAGAAGAGGCAGGTCTGTCTGAAAGCTGTCTCGGGAGTAGGGGACATCAATACATGCAGGTTTCCTGGGTAATTTTGTGGTAAAAGTCTACGTAGGGTGATGAATGCCCTCACCCTCCTCAGAGCCAGGGCAGGAGTGGATGTCAAGCTGTGCACACTGCTCTGCCACTCTCTGTCCCCGATCTCAAAAGGACTCGACTCTTGTGCCTGCCACTTAGACAGCTTGGACACCCACTTCAATGCCAGCAACTCGAATCCATCTAGCCCTGCTTGTACAAGAGAAAGTAGATTCAGTAGCCAGAAGCTGAAACGTACTTAGTCTAAATTACTCAAACAAGTACAAAGGATAGTTTTGCAAAGGATAGTTTTAGGTCAGGGATGTCCAGTCCTGCTTCTAGAAGTCCAGTTTCCTGTGAAGCTTGGCTCTAACACGCCTGCCTGGATGTTTCTAGTAATACCGGATTAGCTGCTCCAGGTGTTTTTAGTTAGGATTGGAGCTAAACTCTGCTGGAAGGTGGCCCTCCGTGAGCAGGATTGGAACTTGCGTTTTAGGTCTTGTCCACATGGACACTGGTATTTTTGTAACCGTGACTTTTTTACGCGGTTCACCCATTCGTCCACACGGAAACGCAGTATCAGGTCACTAAAACCGAACATTTTTGAAAACCCCTGCCAGAGTAAGGATTTTCAGAAACGCCGGTTACAGTGTTGTCATGTAGACAGTAAAACCGGGGGTTTTGCCTTGTGATGTCAGATTATGCGCCGTTATCCGCCTACCGGAATCTGTAATGACTTTTTGTTAGGCTTCTGATTGGCCAACGTGGCTTTACGGTTAGGGTTATATGTCGCCTTCCAGTGTTGTGTACTCCATTCAATATTTTAATGCTCTCGGTCTTGTCATGGACTCGTGTGCATTTTGACTCGGAATTGACTAGAACTCGAACATATTAGGACTCGGACTTATTCCCAAGTCCACTCGAGTCCCATTCAAAATATGTCATGATTATTACTGTATGTTAATATTTCTTTAAATTGTTTGATTGAAACGTCCAATGACTGCTGACTTTCTTGTGCGCAACTCCACATGACTTGAAACTTTAACGTTGCGGCGCGCAGATGCAGCAGGACCCAGGTCAGATGTGATGTGGAGCCTCTAGCTCAACTATGTATTGAAAATGTCTGCCTTATCATCCATAATTCAGTTTGCATATAAGAGCCACACAGAATTCGTGCAGTAATGTTATGTTAAAAAGCAATTACTGATTGTAATAATTCTAAGTCATAATTGTAATAAAATTACCTTTACACCACTATGTCACCTTTTTTACCATTACAGTGAACATGATTTCATGGTTTATTTGGTTTACTGTTTGAGTATGGTGGCAATTTTATTGTTACCACCATATATTTTACATATTCCTAAAGATATCTTTAAGTCTGGTTTGAGACCCAACCTTCAGCCACTCTGGTCTCGACTCGGACTCGACTCTCTTTGGTCTCGAGTCTCGACTCGGTCTCACGCCTTCTGGTGTGGCATGCTCTTGACAGCGCTTGATAATCGTGTTTTTGCGTTTTCATGTGGACAGGTTTTTTTTTTTTTTTTTTTTACACAGGAGGAAAAACTCCGGTTATAAAAACACCTGTGTCCGTGTGGACAAGGCCTTAGGTAGAGTTTATGTACCTGCTGCATCTCCCCTGAGAACTTTATGAAGAAAGCCCATTTCATTCTTCATGATGTTTTGACCAGACAACGTGAGAATCACCACCTGCTCTACATCCGGCCAAGAGGGATACGTGTGTTTGGACAGGACCATGTGGTTATACTCTGGTACTGTCCACATGAGCCCACCTGTAGGATATCATATAAATGTCAAAATACTCTTGTGCGGTAATTGATTAATTTACGAAAATGCATCATAATGTATGTACCCAGAACATTGTGGTGCTTTTTAGAGTAGGGTACAGTGTGGAAGCAGATGTGTGGATCAACAACATCTGTGAATTTTGCATGGATTGATCCAATAAGGCCTTGGACAGCATGCTCGTTCATACAACCTTCACCAGGCAAAGAAACAGGACATTTAAGTTTTGGAGCATCTTTGTACAGCTTCACATACAGTAAATAGCTGGCACGATATGTGCTACCCAGATGCTCTACCTATCGGCAGTCTGGAACAGTGTCTAACTGCACTTTCTCTCCTCATGAGCAGCACAAGACAATTAGAGGACAGCTCAACCTGTTCTCCATCCAGCAAAACTGTGGGAGCATGACAGAACGCTGCAACCTAACGGAGACAGACAGCGTTTCCAGACAAATGCAATCAGCATCAATGTCATGGTAGTGTCCTACTCTCAGTTTCAATATATCTCTGTACAAATACAGGCTCACTGCTGGTTTTATTCACCTGCTTGGTGGTGAGACCCAAAGATTGAGCTTGTTTCCTGGATATGTCCTTTGAACTCCCAACAGACCGAAGCCAGTCTTTGCACAAACAGACAGTATATAGCTGTAACAGCAAGGTCCAACCACAGGAGACACAATAAGAAATATATCCGCTGTATGGGGTCAGAGGGAAAAGGGGTAGAACGTAAGACTTATAAGATGTAAGACTGTTAAAATGAGAAGAGGTGTACATACATACATGCATACATACATACATAGGCGTAATTTCCTATGGGGACAGGGGGGACATGTCCCCCCACTTTTCAAAATCCTGTTTGTGTCCCCCCCACTTTCAAATCAATTTTAACTAAAATTAAGTCACCTGTTGTTTCTGTCGTTTCATCGCCGATTGTTCCGCAACCGCGATACCTGCTCATTAAAACTTTCAGTGAGCTATTTTTAGAGTGTGCACGCGACGTTCCTGGACGTGGTCGCGCGCATCCACACAGGCTCGGTTCTGCTCATCAGCGGTTTCGAATGCGGCACAGACAGTCAGCGATGAAGCACCACAAACAACAACAGGTGACTCTAAGCTAACGTCATATGACCCTGCTCTTATTCATGCAAATGCTTTTAAACCATTTATGCGCGAGAAGACAAAAAGAACGTAGCGCGCTGCCATGTCTTCCTGTCCTGATACACACACACATGACGCGCGCCAGTATCGAGTTCTATTTTGCCACTTGAACAAACAAAAACACACATGTATGGCAAAATGTCCGTTTTGTCAAGTATCCCCACAAGAACAGTCTTGAATTAGTTAAATAAAATCTTAAACGAAAGTAAAGAGTTGTGAGAAAATGAGATGCATGAGTTCGTCAGCATAACAAGTGACGGCATCCATTAATTCTCTCTCTCTAGGTAAGTTAACCAAAGAACAAAGGGAACAGAAAATATAACTAACTGCTCTTGACTAAATGATGCTTGAAGCTGTTATGTAAGATTTGTTTTAAGTTCACTGAAATTATAAGTTGTTATATTTTTGAAGCCTAATAAATGTTTAAAAATTTGTGGATCATTTTTATTGAGACATCAGTAGCTATAATATCAGGGATACTGGCCTTCATTCATAAAACAGAAGCCATTAAACAATTATTTTAAAGGGTTAGTTCACCCAAAAATGTAAACTCTGTCAGTAATTACTCGCCCTCATGTTGTTCAACCCTGTATGACTTTCGTTCATCTTCGGGACACAAATTAAGATTAAAATAGTCCAAGCGACTACAGTGGCTCTACCTGAAATCTCACGGCCCACAGAGAAGGAAATGAATAGTTGAATAAAGTCGTTATTTTTTCATTTATTTCTTGCACACAAAAAGTATTCTTGTCGTTTGATAAACTTAAGATTGACGCACTGTAGTCACTTGGATTATTTTAACGATGTCTTCAATAACTTTGAGGCCAGCAAGTTTCAATTCCTCAAGAAGCCTATGGACTAGTACGCAGGAGTGATCCAGGTCTCAGATTTCATCAAAAATAGCTTAATTCGTGTTCTGAAGATGAATGAAAGTCTAACGGGGTTGGAACAACATGAGGGTGAGTCATTACTGACAGAGTTTTCATTTTGGGGTGAACTAACTATCCCTTTAAATATACTGTCTTTGTTTCTACATTACAGTGGAAATTGAAGCTCACATTATTTAGATTTTTATTTACACACAAAACATTAATGGCTAACATTTTGACTTAATAAAAATATTCTCTAACGTCTTGGTGATCGGCCCCTATAAACAATAAAGACATTTTTCTTATACATATAGCCTGCTATTACTTTTGACAGAATTTATCATTATAATCAAAATATTTCCTGTTTTTTTGTATCACCATCCCTAAATGCATACTTCCAGAAAATTTTCCCCCATTGTGTGTCCCCTCCACTTTTCAAACCAAAGTTACGCCCTTGAAGTAGAAAAAGGTAATACTGAAAGTATAAGATCAAAAGAGAGACCGGGAATAGTTGTGAGACTGAACTGAGGTGATTTGTAAATTTATTTACAGAAGAATACTTAATTTGGGTATAAGTGTCTATTTTTTCCCTCATAGAAAACGGTTCTTTGTTTTTCCTTCACAGTAGATTATTATATGTAAAATAAACATTTGTTATTTTCTTCTTTTCCCTTAACAATTTGAATTCTGGTATTTCTTTGGAGCTTGGAAATTTAGTTCATCTAACAAGGTTCTGATATATAGACTACAGGCTAAATAAGAATTATTTAATATGATCTTTGTAAAAGTATTGTGAGATTGGTATACTGCCCTACAAAGCAAAAAGGCAGTAACTGCATTTTTGGTCAAAAATGAGTTATTATCCTTTTCATGACATTCAAGGCATCCTTTGTTATGTGACATAACATCTTATCTCAAATGTGTGTCATTTTGGAGAAAAATAGTAGTTGTTTGTACAGTAACTGCAAAAAGCCCTAATGAAACAAAGCAAGAGTACAGTAACATCCATTACTGTATTATTGCTATGTTTTACCTAACAAAAAATAACCGTGTTGCTGCGCAGTTGTAGTTACTGTTGCCATGGTGAACACGCAGCTGATTTTGCGGCATCCTCACAGGACGGTTTTAACATTTACTTCTAACTTCACACAAATTTTGTTTGAGATGGCACAAAGCCGGGAAAGAAGACGGTCGAACTGGCGTTGAAGAGAAAATACCAGGAGAATGGTAAGTAACAGTGAGTGACAGATTAAACATTTAGAGGCTAGGCTATCACGATATGAACGTCAGCCGCCAGGGCGGGACATCCTCTCAGAGGTCCATTCAGATAGCGTTATGCTAATAGACAGGCAATGTTTTAAATAGCTTTTGCTTACCTGCCCCTCACTGATCCTCCCTGCTCCTAGCTGTAACTTTCATCGTCGATGCCATCTCATCGTCTTATTGTTCATGTAACAAAGTTATAATCCAACCCGGTGAGAAAAAAAAAAAAAATCAATAAATAGAAAAGCAATCGGCTCTGCCATTAATGTTACATCCAAGCAGTCCGCGTGATCTTCTCTCTTATTAGCCTACATGAACAGCGTCTTCTTTTTTCATAGGCTAATCATTCACGGCGTTGTTGTCCAGCAGGAGAATGTAACCGTCCATAAACACAGCTCTATCGGTGTGACAGTTCTTTAACTTAGCGTTACGTGACAGGTGCCTGTTCAACTTAACACACTCTCTTCGCGGCCACTGTTTGAAGACTATACGTCCACTGTTTAGATAAGTTGGCGAGTAGTGAGCAAAACTGACATCTTTCTCTTTACTGTTGTAAGCATCCACAACAAAAACAAACGCTGCGTCCGAAATCACCCATTACTCACTATATAGTGGACTATATAGTGAGCTCGCCATTTGTAGTGCTGTCCGAATGTATAGTGATGATTATTATACCCTATATAGTCCACTCAATGTATCCCAGAATGCATTTTGAAAAGTAGTGTACAACCGATGGTCACTAACCTAAGCCCTACATACCATCATGCATTGCGCTGATCGTAAAAATAAGTTATAATCATGTGTGGAGTAGCGCATTATAACAAAAACGGCCAGAAATCACTTTTAGTTTTTAAATTTTGGAGAAATAAGCTCAATATAATGTAATATATTTATTTAAAAAAATCTATTTAGCCCAGAGCCGACTCGGCACCAGCTGACAGATGATGTAATCAACGGCGCCGAGAGACTATCGAGTAGTGTCCGAAAGTGGCTTCTATTATGCTGGCGAGCTCACTATATAGTGCTCTGCTCTCTACCCCCAACATAGGGGTTAGGGAGTAGTGCTTTGAGTGGAGATTTCGGACACAGCAAAACTTTTGCAGGGCGAGCCGGCAGGTATTTACGCCCCCCTTAGCGCTCAGACTCAAACACATTGGTTCCGGTTCCTAAGCATTTATTTATTGCACAGTTTCTTCTTCTGAATATAAAAAAATATATATATATTTAATTTGGAACCCCCTTAATTATATTAACCTATGAAAATTTGTCCCTCTGCATGACTGCAAGCTTGTATCCTATTATTGTAGGCCTAATGTAACTGAGCCAGGCTGCATTTTTGTGTGTTGGCTTTTCTTTCTTAATTTTCATTAAGGGTGCAAAATTATTAATGTATTGTGTTAGCCTAATTCATGCATTATTTTGTCATGGACCTAATTAAAGTTCTTCCTTGTACAATTAAATATTATGATATACTGACATCAATATACATGTATTGGTCAGAGTGAAGATATTGTCCTGTAGGTCCATATAATAAAAATAATAATAATCTGTTGCAGTACACAGACAGACAGACACAAACAGATGTGGATTTACATTCATGCCACTATTTTTTTTCTCTTTTTCATTTAAGACACACATGTTGGTATTCCATCAAAGAGGCAGCAAGTCCTGCCCCCCGCTGAAGAAATGGAGTTGACCATCCTGAACACTTTAGATACCACCAGCATGGACAGCTTATATAATGATATTATAGACATTATTCACCTTATTTTCCACGGCAACAAGGGTGACGCCATTGCGTTCGTTTTGTCATCTTACTTCCGGCTGAGAAGGACTTCGACTTCCGGCTTAGAGGGATCTGCGGCGCTAGTTGAGACGAACGGGCAAATATGTCAAGTATTATATGATCAGTTAGGGGCTGACATAACAATTGGATTAAGAGAAGAGAACAATTGAACCAGCGGTGTTACGAGCATAATGTGAAGCGGTCAGTGTCGCACTTTACGATTTAGACGAGGAGCACCGAGGCAATGGCATTTCATGGACGGGAATCAGACTGACGAACACCTTTACCCCCATAAATGGCAGATTCAGGTAAGCTAACTTGCCAACTGTCTGTTAGACTAACTTTAGATTCGTGAAGTTGGTTCTGTGAATACATTTAAGATCAATAACGAGCCACCCTGAGCAAAATACAATGATTCTTGCTACATCTTGCTACAGATGATTCTTGCTACAGATGTAGCTGACACAGCTACATCTCTCATTCAGATATTGATATTGACCTACTTAGTTTGGAGATTGTGTGTTTACCGTCTCGTTTTCAAAATATCATTCTCACATACTGCATGTAGTAGTAACTATGGGTTCCATCATAAAATTAATTCTCATGATCAATTTTAAGTACTAATGTAAAAATGTTTATGGTTATAATAATATTTCCATAGATGCATCGATGAGAGTCAGTGCTGCATGGATAACTGTGAGGATGATCACATCCACACGCCCCACAGCTGTGATGCAGAAACACAATGGGAGAATCCATCTGTTCTCTGACCACAACTCTTCTTCAAAATCTCAACTCAACCTGAAGCCACCTACATCAGAGCGGGTCATATGCAGACTTAAAAACTCCAAAGTCCTTGTGCAACCAAATCACCCCTGTGCAACATTTGATGCGACATCATTTCTGATATAACAGGGGATGAATTAATGTTGATTTGTAGGTGCTTTCTAGGTCTGTTGATACTTTTTGTAATTTATACAGTAGTTATGATTAACTGTGTCAAATGCTCTCTTTAAGTCAGTAAGGAACACGACCCCTACTACCCTGCATGTATCCAATGATGCCTTAACTTTTTCTATGAAGTAACATGTGGCTCTTTCTGTTGAGTAATTAGCCCCGAATCCAAATTGCATTGGATCTAGTGGAAAAAGAGCTATTGTTGAGATAGTCAATGATTTGAGTTTTCATTTAATTAATCAGTGTAAATAGTGTAAGTAGTTAATTTTATAAACTTTTACGGTATGACCTTACAGTTATTTTTTTTATAAATCTTTACAATGATTTTCCAGATTATGTGAGCACTGTAGATTCCACATAAGAAAGGGATTAGGTTTTCTGGTTAGAAGGAATAAGTCATGTCAAGTTTGCAAATTAATACCATCTTGGTTTATTATTAATGAAAATTATGAAATAGTACATCTACATGAAGGTCAGTAGAATGTCTCTAGCTTACTAAAAAACAAGCACTTCTTACAACTGATTTTATATAACTTTTTAATATAAAACACAAAATGTATCTCATTTAACACAACGGGTGATGTCAATTAACCCCATTCGGGCAGAAGTTCCTCTCGGTCCCCACGTTCCAGAGCCGCTGCTCATCTGTGCAGGTAACGCCAGTGAGCCCACTGGATACAGCATTTTACACCTGAGACAAAGATAGGCACCAATGAGCTTGTGTACTTAAAAGATATTTAAAAACTTTCACAGTTGTCTTATTTAAAAATCATTTTTCATTATTACACTTAATGTTTACAAACCTTATGTCAGGTGATGGTGTAATTAGACTTAATGTTACACTTAATGTAAGCCTATACCTTTACCTTACATTTTGCAAATTCAGGGCATGCATGTTTTTTCCTAGCATTGACCAATTCCAAACTACATAAATCTTAATTATTAGCATTCATTTTGTATTTAATTAATTATAAGTGATATATTATTGTTCATGAAGGGAACCTGCTTAATAATTTTGCACACCTGACATATACAATTAATAGTAGTTATTAAGATTGATGTTGTTTGGAATTGGTAAAATGTGTTTGGAAAAAAAATACGAATCAAAAATTGCATATTAATTATGCATGCACTGACTGTACTGGACTCCATTCACGTACCTTACTCCACTGCACTGTTAATATTCTTAAATGTATACATTTATAACATACTTGTCACGAACGTTGCAAGATATTATCTTAATAAATAAATATGAATAAAGTGTGTGATAGTCTTACCTTCCATAATATCGAGGCTGCGTGGCTCACGTCCTTCCCAATCCAGCGATACACGAACATCCAGTAGTCTGTTTTTCCGTGCTCCCAATTGAAAACATTAACGGTATTAATGTTATTTGTCATTTCGTTAAAGTTTTGGCTAGGTTTAAACAATCTTTTAACTACTTAACTTGCCGCCGGATGTGCCGTGTCAGTTAAGCGGAAGTTGGATGACAAAATGCGGAAGAGCGAAGTATTAAAAGTGGGCGGGGCGGAATAAGGTGAATAGATTATGTCCCAACCCCTACGATGACACTGACTGAAGTGGAACTTGGAGACCCAGGGGAACAAGTTCAAGAGGCAGAGCCACAGTCAGAGCCCCAGCCAGACCCCAGCCACAGCCAGAGCCCCAGCCAGAGCCACAGCCAGAGCCCCAGCCAGAGCCACAGCCAGAGCCCCAGCCAGAGCCCCAGCCAGAGCCCCAGCCAGAGCCCCAGCCACAGCCAGAGCCCCAGCCAGGGCCACAGCCTGATGTGGAATAACGTCGACCACCAATGAGAGAGCCATGTGGTGCCAAATGTCGAAAAAGGTGTACAGACCATTTTTCAGAGGAAAGACGAAGGGAGATATGGAGTCAATACTGGGAGATGACCTACACAGAAAGACGATCATGGATGTTCTACTCAGTTATCCCAATGCCAACCAAAAGAACAACAACCGGCCCAGAAAGTCGCCGTGGCCGCTCAAAATCTGAAAGGAGAGCCAAGACAGGTCTGCAAAATGTTTTTCCTGTCATCATTTGGCTATCATCCTAAAAATGACAGTCTAGTCATTTCCATGATGGGGAAGTCGAACACCAGGCCACTGGTTCCATCCAAAGACCAGAGAGGCAGGCAGGCTGCAGTCAACAAGATGGACGTCAAGACCCTTGATGACCACATTGAGTCCTTCCATCCTTGTGTGAGCCATTACAGACGGGAGCATGCCCCAAATCGACGGTACCTGCCAAGTGACATCACAATAAAGATGATGCATTCAGACTACCTGGATAAAGGAAACGCCTGCTCCTATGAAGCATACAGGAAGATTTTAAAAGACAAAAAAAACAGCTTTGCCAAACTTGGGGAGGAGCAATGTGAGGACTGTTTAGAACATGCTGAACATGTGAACTGCCACACAGGGGAGACTGAAAGCTCAGATTGCCCAGAGTGCCTAAGGTGGAACAAACATAAGCAGTCTGCCCTAGAGAGCCGCCAAAGCTACCAGGCAGATGCAGAGAGGGACTGGCCGGACATGACATCAGTTCGAAGCGTGGACCTCCAGAAGGTGATAATGCTGCCACGCATGCCAGGAGTCAAGTCATCAGTATTTACTCGTTGCATAGTTGCATACCACGAAACATTTGCCTCAGTGGGGAAAAAAACAAACAAAAAAAAAACACCATCTCTGTATTGTGGCACGAGGGAATGGCTGGGCGAAGTGCAGTGGAAATTACATCAGCATACACAACTGCATTGGAGAAGGAGCGGGATGTACGCCACACCATATTCTGGGTGGACAACTGCAGTGCACAGAATAAGAACTGGTGCCATCTATCCTCACTCATCACTCTTGTGAACAGTGACACCATTTCACAGGAGGACATCACATTAAAGTTTTTTGAGAGGGGACACACGTTCATGAGCGCAGACAGTTTCCACCATGGTGTCGAGCAGCAAATGAGGAGCCGTCCAGGTGGTGTGGTCTACGACTTCGAGGACTTTGTGAGTGTTGTGGCAAGCTCCAACTCCAGGAAGGTGGATGTTGTCAAATTGGAAAATGCCAATGTGCTAGATTGGAGGGATGGCCACTCCACTGTCAAGGTCAAGAAAGCGCAAGCACCAAAGCTTAGAGAGATGGCGGAGATACAGGTGCGGCGTGGCTCCAAGAGCCTCTTTTACAAACTATCCCATACGGAGAATGAATTTAAGGAATTGGACTTCCTCATGAAGAAATTCTCGCTGAAGGTTCCCACTGTTTTGCGTCCACAGAATAGAGGGGTTGAGGAGGTCAAGAAGAGAGACATCATCAGTAATCTTTGTCCTCTCATGCCACCAAACAGGAGGGTGTTCTGGTATTCCCTGCCTGTGAGCAATGTTGTGTGTGATGAGGAGTAATAACCATATCAAATGTGGTGTTCATCAATTATTATTTATATATATATATATATATATATATATATATATATATATATATATATATATATATATATATATATATATATATATATATATATATATATATATATATATACACATACATATAACATCTATAATTCTATTAATAAATGTATGTTTTCTAATTTGAAATATCTGTCCCATGTATTCATTTCATTCAGTACTTTGTGTTTATAAATCTACTGAAACAGAGACTGCACCATATAAAATCATCAACTTGTCTATCTTAGTTATCATCATAAGAGTTTGAAAAGCCTTAGAAACACTCAGACAAACTGATTTTGTTTTACTCTGTTGAATTGGAGTTTAACTAGCCTATTATTGCTCCAAAGAAAAGTTGTTTTGCAGTGCTTTAACATTAATGTGATTTGTAGGTATAGCAGATACTACATTACAGATACAGAAACACCCCACATTAATCTAATACTCACACATAATAATGTGGTCCTAATCAAAATAAGTTGTCCCCATTTGGGCCTTGATACAGCTTAGCAATGTCATTTCAGCACCAGAACAGCTTCCGGGTTCGAAATATTCACCTAAAATGGTTCAATTAGTTTGGGTTTGCTATATCCATGATCAGGAAAACAAATGGTTACAATTATTTCAAATACAGTGTATCTAACACACCCAAAGCCCAAAATGTGGCAAAATAGTTTTTTGAGAATCTGTAGTTACTGCCTTTTTCCTTGGTATGGTGCCACGTTTTTGGTAAGTAATACAAAGCAAGAATACAGTAACTGCAAAATAGGGGTAAAAATATCAAATTAAATATGAGATTGATATGTACAAAGAATAAGCTCATTTAAAGTAAAAAAAAAACAGCCACATGATCAATAATCTACCTACAACTACTTAGGCTGGATGACAGGATAACTTTAAAGTCATTTTTCTCAGTTCTGCACTCTGCGCAGTTACTGCCTTTTTGCTTTGTAGGGCAGTATAGAGAAAAGACACTTTACATTAATTTTCATTAGAAGAAAGATACCGGCCAATTCACCATTCAACTGCCGGGAATCCAGGATTTTATTTTATTAGGAAACATTAAAATTAACCCCCAGGGTTAAGAAAAGGGTTACACTTAAATGAAAGGTTAGATTTTTGGGATTTTTTTTTAAAATTAAAGATCAAATGCTGATTTATTGTCACAGCCGCCTTTGCTAATATTTACCAAGGTTGCCAATATTAGCTGAGGGCATGGTAATAAATACACAACTAAATAGGCCTGCCTAATATATATATATACACATATATATATATATATATATATATATATATATATATATATATATATATATATATATATATATATCACATATGTGACAGTCATAAAACAATTTACCCAAGACAACTTTTTCTATTCTATTGTGTTTGCACTTAAACACAACCCTAAAATTTAACCAAGAGTGTGTAAACCATTTGCAAATCCATTCTCAGTTAAATTGTACCACTGAATAGTGACACAGACATAAAAGATTGTGGATATGATTCTCAACAATGGTGACAACTAGAACAAAAAAAGCTTAGGAATCAAAGATATTTAGTACTATGAAATCTTCCCATCAAGCATAGCAGCATGAAGCTTTGTATTGTCACCATTGTTGTGAATCATATGTGAAATCTTTATGTCTGTTAGACTATATGATACATTTTCTCAAATCATTGTGCAAACATGCTTTTATTCACCTTCAAATAAGTGAATTTGTAATGCTAATAGTCCAAATAATGCAGTTCCACAAGATTGATGCATAAATGCCAGGAATATAAACAAAAGTCTAAACACAACATTAAATGCTTGCTTTGATTTTGTCATCATTAACAAGGAGCTGATGGAACCACTTAGGAAAATGATGTCCAAAAGATGTCTTTTCAACGTGTTTGTCACAAAAGTCTGATGTTGAAAAGACATCCACTGAGGAGCCAGAATGAATGTTTTTGACGTGTTCTGCACTTCTGATATAGACGTTCATCGAACCTTCGTACAAGTTTAAAAACTAGTTCAAATGTGGCCATTGTGCACATATTTTCAAGAGTATTCATGGTCTCATTTAGACAATTTATACTGTTTCTGGACCAAATAAACTTTTTTTTTTTTTCATTTTAAGTCACCATTATGGTGATCAGTGTTTGCTTTAGTTGGGCTCTTGGTCCCAGATCTTGTTACTTTAGCTTTTCTTTGGCTGTTGTAACTGTGTTTTACTATTAACATTGTCATGGCAGAGTAAGCCAAGAAAAAGTACGATCGGCTGTCATATGCTCCATATTGATGATGACAATCAACACAAAGTGAGCATTTAGCGTTACGTTTAGACTTTTGTCTGTATGTCTGCCATTTATTACCATCAATGTTGTGGAACTGCATTGTTTGGGACATTTGAATCAAAATGATCACTTATTTTAAGGTGAAAAAAAGCATGTGTACACAATATTTTGAAAAAATGTAAGCCTAATGAACAGTGAAACAATGTTTTAAAACAAATCAAATTTGTTCTGTTCAAATTCTGTGGTACAATTTTACAGAGGATCTGGAAATAGTTTACAAAACAATTCTTTGTAAACTTGAATTTGTGTAAATTTTAAGTAGCAAATTACGAAAAAAAAAAACTACCTATGAATGATTGCTATGAACAATTTGCCTGATGAAACAAGCTGAGAAAATGTCCCTCTTCAGAGTCACATTACATTCACTTTAACTGTCCAAGGGCAGCGTGAACGTTCATCAAAACATCGTCTGTGTCGTCAGGCTTACTTCGTCACATTCAACTTGAGTAAACATGTCCTAGACTACGTTCACACTGCAGGGCTTAATGCTCAATTCCGATTTTTTGAAAAAAATGTGATTTTTTTGCAAGGCCGTTCATATTTCCAATTAAATGCGACCTTTTGTGATCACCTGTGTGAACGTGAAATGACCCAGAAGTGACCCGCATGCGCAGAAGAGTACTCAGCGGTCAAAGACGTCACTTGTTGTTTGCGGAAGTAGCTAAATGGATGTCTTACAGTGGAGCTCGTTTAGCAATATTAAAGTTATTTTCACAACAGAGCCAGCACACTTACAATCTTCTCATTTTAAGAAGAAAATTAAACAGAGAAGCGTGTGGGTGCGGAGTCGCAGCTAGGAGTGGTGGGATACTGGTTTGAGTGGCTTCACTGATACAGAATTCATCAGTAACTTCCGAATGACCAGATCCACCTTCGATTATGTTTGTGAGCGCCTCCGATCAACTCTGTCATGGGAAGAGACACGTCTGCGGCGGCCCATAACAGTGCAGAAACGCGTTGGAGTTGGAGTGTATTGGCGAGCTACAGGTGCGTGCAATGACGTGCGTGTCGGATATATGTGACCTGGCCGTCAGATTGCAGTCGCATTTCAAAAGATCGGATACATATCGGATTTGGACCACATACCCAAGTGGCATGGGTCGCATTTGAAAAGATCGGATCTGTGTCGTTCAGACTGTCATGAAAAAATCAGATACAGGTCACATAGGGGCAAAAAAATCGGAATTAGGTCGTTTCAGCCTGCAGTGTGAACGTAGCCCTAGTTTCAGTCACCACAGGTCGAGTTACTTCAAGACAAATAACACAAATCACACTACCCAGCAAGCAATAGCCGTCATTTCAACGTCTCGGTTAAATATAGACCCAATATAGTCCGGCTATGTGTAGCCCACTTCTAGCCTAAATAACATTAAATCTGGTTACATGTCATTTTTTCCTAAATAACTAGCGAGATGTAAGATATTACATCATGCTATCAAAGTCAACTGAGATTACAAAGTGTTTGGCTTCATTTATTTGCAATGTTAAATGCGTGGCTGTGCGTGACTCTAGCCCTCTAGTAGACGGGCTATTTCCAAGCAAGCAATAGTAGTCATTTCACCGTCTCTGTTTTACCCGATATAGTCCGTGACCCACTAGTCAAAATAACCTTGAATTTGTATACATGTCGTTTTGGCCACAATTAAATTACGAAATTTGTGATATTCCATCATGGGAGCAAATGCAACAGTGATTACAAGTTGTTTTGTTAAATTTATTCCACGTTATTCATAGTCTATGCATAGTCACGATTTAGCTCCTCAGACCTACTATTTTTAGACCACTTTGAATCCAAAGTAAAAGAAAAAAAAATTATGGCCAGGTAGTGCATAAGATGGCTGTTATCCCATCATGTTTGCAACGTCTATGGTTTGCAACAATGCCATTCATGACATGGTCTTTTTTAGCCAAGATTTAGCTCTGAATTGGACAGGCTATATCTAGTCTACTTTTAGCCAACACTTTTGTAAACAATTTATTTAGCATTATCTTCGCTGTCACATAACATTCAAAGTTATATAGACATTCGACGATAATATTGTATCTTTTAATTTAAGTTTAAAAAAATATCAATTTAAATTCCCAACCGCTAGATGGCACAAGCGAAGCCCTACCGAGAAGACCGTGACGCACAACAAGAGTGGTGTCCGGAATTCTGAGTGAACGACATCATTCCCTACTTTCATTCACTACTTTTACCCACAATCCTCTCTGAATTCGAGTGTACATTCGATGTACACTTGCTAAAGCACTATTTCCCACAATCCAATGCGGAGAGAACTGAGCGCGCATGAAAGTGTGGCGCGAGCAAGTTTAAACCAGAGATTATATTACATCCAGTGGAGGATTTGAAAAATATCCGTTAATCGTCGTTATTCGGATATAATAACGGTCGCCGGAGGGCGCTCGATGACACGTCATCTTTGCAGCGTGAGAGTTACAATTTCAGTCGATGAAACTACAAAAGCTGGCACTGAGGTATATAAATTACAAAATAAAGTCATTATGATTGTGATTGTTGTTAATATTATTTTATAAAGTAAGTAACATAAGATAAAAGGAGTTTTATCAGTACGTGTGACGAAGCCTTTTCTGCGACAGCTCCAACTCTCTGACGCACAGTATAAACGTCAGCGTCCGAATTCACTCACTTCATCTCGTTCACTCCTTGCAGATATAGTGCACTCAAATGCCATACACTATATAGGGATTAGTGAATGAGTGAACGAGTGAGCGGTTTCAGACACAGCTAAGATATCGCTGTAAGCATTTCCGCCATTTTGGAATTTTTTTTCAGTGGCAGCATCAGAGAGCAAAGTGCGAGCAGAAAACCTTTCTACTTCAAAACTTGTAAGTATGTGTGTACGTTTTGCATGTTCATTTTTAAAAATCTGCTACATTATTAGTCATAATGTGTCGGTACCGTGACATTTTAGCGTTAACATAGCAGAGTATTTTTTTTCTGTCCAACAAGTTAACTAACTTACACGTGTAAAGTTAACTTACTGCAACTGTTTGTGCGCCCTTATAATTTTCTTTTTATCATTTATGTGGGCATGGAACTATGAAACGTTGTATTATTATTACAAAAGATAGGGTAAAAATATATTTCAGTTTTTAGATAAATAACTTCTATGAAAATATAAGTTTATTTTTTCAAAGTGCTTTTAATCTTAATTTAAAATAATTAAGAGATTCAGCATACCTGCAGTGTTATGTGAATTTGTTCCAGATATGTGGTGCTTAAAAACTGAATTTTTAGTTTTGACTCTGGGGACAGAAAAGTAGCTGGCTACTGTCCCAGATGACCTGAGAGGTCTGTTCTGGATGGTTCATAATTAGGGCTGGGTATTAATAACAAAATGTTCAAATACCGAATACCGATACCTTGACTTCGATACCGGTTCCTGAACGATACCTTTTTCGATACCAATATTATGTAACCAGTTTTATCAATTTAATATTACCTACATTTTTATTTTATTTTTCAGTTGTTGACTTTTTCACACTCATATTTTGAGTAGCCTATGTAAAAAAGCACCAATGCTAAAGTTTTCTATGTTTCCTAATAATTTAACAACACGTTTTCTTTACTTCAATGAGCTCATTCATTGAAATGCATTACACTATCACCTCCCTGATAATGAATGCATTGAAATGCTTGAAATGCATTACATTATCACCCTGATAATAACAGATCATCATTCAAATTGTAATTTAGAAACATGAATTTCTGTAAAGCTGCTTTGAAACGATATGTATTGTGAAAAATGCTATACAAATAAATGTGAATTAAATTAATATAGGCTACTGGGGGCGAGATGCCTCGCGCACAGCACACGTGAAGCTTGCCGCAAAGCACTGGCAACAGAAGCCTAATGATTATGTGTCGGTAAAAAACAGCAAGGATATATTTTTAATTGTTTATTAATGAACAAGTGTTTAATAAGTCTGCTGGCAGCAAATATGATTATGGCGATGCTGGCTCGTCATTCCTGCAGCAGTGAATGCGCGCGCCTAACGTTATATGGATCAGGGTAATCAAACTAGTAATTTCTTTTTTTTTTTTAAAAGTACAAATATTTTGACTGTCTATAGACCTATTTCTCATGTCTATGAGAATATAGTATCCTATATGCTGAGTGTCAGTTCATCTGTGACGCGCTCCAGTTCTTGCAGTGGAAGACGGACTTTGTACTCTCAACAAGTGTCTGTGCGCTTATCAGATTTACCGTGTTACTGGTCTTGGCGGCAATTATCCTGTCGAAAATATTGCATCGCGTGCTTCTGGTATCGAGTCTGGCACACAGGTACACTTTGGATCATTTCCACATATTTTCTATCCATCTGGGTTGGAACGCTACACACACACTCACGGTGCGACGAGCTGTCTCTGAGCATCCGCGTAAACTGAGTTTTCCGCCACAGCCTATCATGCTGCGTGCTTATTTTTCACTGACATTGACGAGATTAACCACTTAGGTACCGAAATTTGGTATCTAGAAAAACAAGACATGTTTCGATATTCGGTAGTACTCAAGAGGCAATTCGGTCGGTACCTAAAAAGTACCGAACTTCGGTACCAGCCCTAATGCATCAAAAAATGTTAAATTTAGCCTTGTTTTAGCCTAGACCCATATGCACTGTCTATTAGACGTGTAAATGTAGTCGTTCAATAGCCGTCTATTTGATGACTAGTCTAATTTTGGGCTATGGTTCAGACGTCTATTAGGCATATGTAGTCGTTCAATAGCCATCTATTTAATGACTTGTCTATTCTTGGGCTATGGATAGACGTCTATCAGACTTTCACTGACAGCCCAAATTTAGCCTTGATTTAGCCTAGACGTCTGGGCTATGTTTTGACGGCTATTAGACGTCTTTTAGACGCAAAATTGCTCGCTGGGTAGTTATTAAGGGAATAACATATTCGCCAGCGTTGAGTTGATCTCTTCTAGGGCTGTCAATCTTCCTCTATAATACTATTCGAATTCCATTCCTTATTTTATGTAATATTCGAATAATATTCGAATATTAGTTGCTCAAATTTATCCTATAATTAATATTTACGACATTACCACTATAGCCTGTGGTTGTTGTTACACGTTCGGCCCACTAGAGGGACATCTAACATTACTACAATAAACATTTAGGGGCTGTTTACACCTGGCCACTTCATGCATTTTCTCAGATCGGATAGCTATCTGATATATAAAACGATTCCATTTACACCTGGTCACATAAATGTGTTTTTGCAAAACAGATAAAAATCCGATCTTCAATTCCCACGCTATATACAGATTTAATGAAGTGCACGTCACCGAAAGCAACAGATATGAGCTGCATTTTGATCATCGGCTGATTTCAAAATCAGCAACTACAGCAATAAGGGAGATCAGCACCATTCCTGGTAAGATCAATTCATTTCTTTATTTTTAATGAAGATGGTAGTGTTACACGTCTGCGACTTACTTTCACTTTGATTTGCGATAGATTGCGGTGCGTTGACTTGATGAATAGGGGCTCAGATCTGAGGTGATGTGATCGTCATATCGCGTCGGAAGTTCCATCGGAAGTCTCCCGCATATGATAGCATCTCCCTGATGGCCGCAAATTAGTCCCGGAATACGCGCATAACATACATAGCGCGCGGCGCGTGCATGGCAGAGAGGGAGTGAACGAGACCTTGCGGACGTGCCACGCGAAAGCTCAGTCCAGCGCTCTCCTATTGTTAATAAGAAAGCGATCTTTCAAGAAAACGAGAGAAGAAAGGGTTTCACCTGGTCACTTCAGAAGTATATATATATATATTTTTTTAAATATATATAAAAGCAATATTCGAATAGTAACTTTAGCATTCGAATAGTATTGATTTTTTTAATATTCAAATTATATTCGAATTTCGGAATTAGTTCCAACAGCCCTAGTCTCTTCACAGGCGTTGGTCTTCTCATCACAGGTGCTGGGGCATCCAAATCCCCGTGAGAGGCTGGATACAAAAACTGGAGCTGATCAACGCCTGTTGATAACAGCAGAAAGGCAGATGGGAAATAATTAGCATAGCTGATGTTCATAATGATTTCCATTACACGGGAGTAGATGTTAAAAACCACAATCTCACAAACTCTCCGCAACCCAAACTCTCCGCAACCCAACCATACGCGCCAACCCGTTTGTCTAAAAGGCTGTCGAGCCCCACTGTCGCGGTAATGCGTTTCAGTGGCAATGGTTCCGTATGGCATAACAGAGGACTAAAAGGTAAGCATTATGTGAATGCTTGACTGAAGAGATGCGTCTTTAGTCTAGTTTTAAACTGTGTCAGCGAGTCAGAGCCGCGGACCATCTGGGAAGGCTATTCCAGAGTTAAGTACACAGGAGCTAAACCATTTAGGGCTTTATAGGTCAGTAGTAGTATTTTGTAGTTGATACGGAACTTAATAGGTAACCAGTGTAGAGATGATAAAATCGGTGTTATATGATCATATTTTCTTGACCTAGTAAGAACTCTAGCAGCTGCATTTTGTACTAACTGTAGTTTGTTTATTGAGGATGCAGGACAATCGACTAATAAAGCTTTACAGTAATCTAGTCTCGAGGTCATGAATGCATGAACTAACTTTTCTGCATCAGAAACAGATAGCATTTTACGTAGCTTAGCAATGTTTCTAAGGTGGAAAAAGTCTGTTTTTGTAACATATGAAATATGATTTTCGAAAGACAAGTTGCGGTCTAGTATAACACCCAGGTCTTTTACTGTAGAGGATAAAGTAACGGGACATCCATCTATATTAAAGTTGTATTGTAAGAGGTTTTGTGAGTAGTTTTTTGGACCAATGAGTAATACTTCCGTCTTATCTGAATTTAATAGCAGGAAATTACGCGTCATCCAGCATTTTATTTCTTTGAGACACTGTCAATTTAGATGAGTTAGTGTTTTCGTCTGGTCGTGATGAAATATATAATTGAGTGTCATCAGCATAACAGTGGAAGTTAATTCCATGTTTTCTTATAATATCACCAAGTGGCAGCATATATATTGAGAATAGCAGAGGGCCTAAAACCGATCCTTGCGGTACTCCATAGTCTACTGGCGTTATCTTTGATTTGTCCCCATTTAAACAGACAAAATGAGAACGGTCCGAATAAGTACGATCTAAACCAGCTTAATGCCTGTCCCTGAACACCAGTGTAGTTTTGTAGTCGATCCAAGCGTATTTTATGATCTATAGTGTCGAACGCAGCGCTAAGATCAAGTAGGACTAGTATTGAGATGCAGCCTTGGTCAGAAGCTAAAAATAAATCATTTGTAATTTTAACTAGCGCAGTTTCTGTACTATGATGCGGCCTGAATCCTGACTGGAATTTTTCATAGATATCATTTTCTTGCAAAAAAGAGCACAATTGAGCGGACAACTTTTTCTAGTATTTTTGACATAAATGGAAGATTTGAAATGGGTCTGTAATTTGCTAAGTTATTTGGCTCTAATAGCAGTTTCTTAATGATAAGTTTTATTACTGCCAGCTTAAATATTTTGGAACATGACCTAAAAATAAAGACGAGAAGGCACTGTTGTACCAGGGTGCTTTAGGCCTTCAATAGCCTATAAAATTGGGAGCTATAACTTTTGTGTTGTGTTGCCTATTCAAATGCTTGAAATGAGGGAGCCAGGGAGGTCATGGGGGTAGTATAACAATTTTTGAAGACGTACACTTAGTTACAACAACCATTGGAGGGTTACAAGCCATTGATTTTGATGCTATGAAATGGGACCCTGAAAATTAATCGGTTGAAATCCTTTTTAAACCACAATAATTTTTGGTTTCATATTCCCAGAGAATTGTTTAAGAAATTAGGAGGAATAGAATTTTTACTAAATTGTGATTTCACCGTTCAACGTCTGCTGATAAAATTATCCAAATTTCATCAACAGGTTTTGTTAAACTGGAAGATTTTTTATAATCATAACTTTACACCACACAACACACCATTATGGAACAATAGATATATGGTCAGGAATAAATCACTGTTTGACAAGATCTGGATGGAGAAAGGTATTTGGTCAGTGTCCCAATTAATTGACAGAAACCATTATTGAAAAACCACATGAGTTTCCCGTTCAGGGAACTTCAAGCTGCGTGTAATCGCAATGGGAACGCCCCTGCGTGTGTGCGTATGAAGCACGTATGAAATCAGTCCAATGGCGAGACGGAACGTCATAGGCGGGGTGACGTATCGACCAGGAAACTATAGAGCACCCCAAAAACACAAGCGCGACAGCTTCTGAATTCTTCAGCAAGCGCTCTGTGTGTGAATATATCAGTCTGTGTCCCATCAAGTGTTTTTGTCTGTCCTTAGAAATTGCTAGGCAGGAGTTTTCACTTTGAAAAAAAAAAAAAAAAAAAAAGACACGAATATCATGGCGAGTGAACAGCAGTTTAGGAAGTGTGTTCCTCCCTGCCCACGATACATCACGGGTGGGGATACACACGACCTGTGTGTTGTTTGCTTGGGAGTGCAGCATGCCCAGTCAGCTCTCGAGGGGGCTGGCTGTGAGCATTGCGAGCGTCTGCCCATGAAGACGCTCCGCTCCTGCCGTGCCCTCTTCGAGGAGAGTGGCTCGGTTCGCGCTCCCCGGTGCGGGTCCCGCTGCTGCTGAGGCACGGCGGAGGCTTGCGTCGTGGGGATCGCAAATGGATCTGTCAGCGGGGATGGAGACGGGTTCCGAAGGGACTCTATCTCTGCCCTTACCTGACAGACCCAGTGCCTCTGAGTGGGCGGGGGTCCGCGTCGCAGTTTCTCCCGCTCGTGATGAGGCTCCATCACTTCAACTATCCAGTTCCGAGGAAGTGGATGTTGAAAGTGTGGATACTGCGGGGACTGGGGAATCGCCAGCCCAGTCTCCCGCTCACGAAGAATTAATGGAGGTTTTGACTCGGGCTGTACAAAAACTAAGCATTGACTGGCCATTAGAGAAACAAGAGTCTAGAGTAAAAAGCAAGCTTAATGAGAGATATTTACCATCACACTCACTACCTCCACGCCGGTCTCTTCCTTTCTTTCCCGATCTGCACACCGAGGTGGCAAGATCATGGAATAAACCTGTGTCAGCTAGAATTTTTACACACCAGACTACAATGTATTCTAACAATGCGGGATATAAAAGTCACGGCTATGGGGCGATGCCGAGGATGGAGGAAGTTTTGGCGAGCCATCTTTCTCCTGATACGGCATCGTCCTTTAGAGCACCGGCGTTGCCTACCAAGCCACTCAGAAATACATCAGCTTTGGTGGGCAAAGCATACTCGACGGCGGGACAAGCAGCCTCGTGCCTTCACATCATGTCAATTCTCCAGGCATATCAGGCAGACCTATTAAAGGATATCAGCTGAGGGGGATATTGTGACCGCTGATACTATCAGAGAGCTGCACCAGGCGGCTGATATTTCTCTCCATGCCACCAAGGAGACGGCCAGATGCAGTCGGCCGCTCTATGGCAGCACTTGGTGGCTACAGAGGGACACCTTTGGCTAAATTTATCTAATATGAAAGAGAAGGAAAAAGCTTTTCTTTTGGATGCGCCGCTGTCGACCGCGGGTCTTTTTGGCGGTTCAGTTAATCTGGCCATTGAAAAGTTTCAAGAGGAGAAAAAGCAGGCAGCGGCGCTCCATAAATATCTCCCCTCAGGGTGCATGTCTCCGGGGCTGCTGGGCGGGAGCAGCCCCGCCCGTCGATTAGCGCTACACACAGGGCGCAACAGAAAAGAGTGTCGCGTCTCGCGCTCCTCCCCAGCAGAGCTGGGCTGAGACACGGCGCTCTCAGATGAGGTCTTCCCGGGGCAAAACCGATCTGAGGACGGTTATTGTCGCCAGGAAGGCCTCGTCGAGAGAAGCCCTGACGGCGATGGTGTCAGGGTGCTGAGGGTGGTCCCCACCGAGAAAGAGAGGTGTTCACCGCTGAATACGGTGCCCGCTCGGTCTCGGTCCCCTCAGCGGTTCAGTCTACCATCCCAGCCTGCGGGTTGGGGGGTAGGCGGTCCCAGCGAGTGCTTTCCCGAGGGACGCTCGCTGGTATTGAGGAGCGATACACAGCAGTCAGATCAGTTGTTCCCTGCCGTTGCGCCATTACAGGGAACTGTGTCTGTCTCTCAAAATACTCCAGAGGCCAGTCTCGAGAGACTGGTACCCTTAGTATAATTTCTGGCGGAATGGAAAAATCTTCCAAATATATCTCCGTGGGTCCTGCAGAATATCGAGACTCGGGTTCGCGATCCAGTTCAGGTCACGCCCGCCTCGTTTTCGGGGGTTCTACCCACAGCGGTGGCCCCGAGCAGGCTCTGGTTATGGAACAAGAAGTAAAAACGTTGTTGTTGAAGGGGGCGATAGAACGAGTTCTTCCTCCCGACAGAGAATCAGGTTATTACAGCCGATATTTCATCGTTCCAAAAAAGGATGGGGGTTACGTCCAATTTTAGATCTGCGCCTGTTAAACCGTTCTGTGGGGAAATTCAAGTTCAAGATGCTTACTCTCAAGCAGATCGTGTCACAAATCAGGTCCGAGGACTGGTTTGTCACGATAGATCTAAAGGACGCTTATTTCCATATTTCCATCCTTCCTCAACATCGGAAGTTCCTGAGGTTCGCTTTTGGGGCGAAGCATACCAATATCGGGTTCTTTCGTTCGGTCTAGCGTTGTCTCCCCGAACCTTCACGAAATGCATGGGCACGCGGCTCTGGCTCCGCTGCGGCTCCAGGGCATTCGCATTCTGAATTATATCGAACGATTGGTTGATTCTGGCTCAATCGGAGACATCAGGCGATTCGGCATCGAGATGTCGTCCTCGCCCATATAAGAAGGTTGGGGTTGAGACTCAACGCCAAGAAAAGTGTGCTTTCTCCGGTGCAGAGGACCACTTTTCTGGGCGTCTTTCGGGACTCAACATCGATGCAGGCTTGTCTGTCCCCTGCCCGTATAGTGGCGATCCTCGCGGCTGTCAGGCAAGCGAAGCTAGGCCAGTCACTCACTGTCAAGGATTATCAGAAAATTCTGGGTCTATTAGTGGCGGCGTCCAACGTTATTCCCCGTGGCCTGCTGTATATGAGACCGCTACAGTGGTGGCTCAGGACCAAAGGGTTCTCCCCAGGGGAAACCCGTTCCGCACGATCAGGGTCACGCGACGTTGTCTCCGTGCCCTGGCTATGTGGAAAGAGACTTGGTTCCTATCCCTGGGACGAGTGCTGGGAGCTCCATGTCGCCGTGTGTATGTTTATGTTTATTATTTTGATCCCCATTAGCTGCTACATTAAGCAGCAGCTATTCTTCCTGGGGTCACAACATTTTTCAACAAAAACTTAACATCAAAGCTGTACAATAAAGACAAATACAGAAGTGCACACAACATAATAAATCAACAAACTCACACACACACACACACACACTAAACATAACAACATAATATCACAATGTAAGCTCTTATATATGCAAAATATTATGGGTACAATACAAAGTATGAAAATCACATTACCATTATTATAGCTCATTATCCAGTCATTATTAATTACAAATTTACAGTTACTCCAAAGAAAATAAATAAAATCTCAATCTTTTGGAAAAACTAACATTGTGACTCTCTGAGACCAAAAATAATGGGAGTGAGTTCCATGCCACCATTGCTCTGTAACACAATGTTCTTTGAAATTGATTTGTTCGAACAAACGGGTAACAAGAAACGCCCTTCACTTGATTGACGAGTGGAATGTATATGAACGTCACTGAAGAAGGTCAATCTACTATAAATAATTTCAGGTGCTTTAGAAATAATTATATTTTTTAAGAATTTAATAAGAGAATAATTAATTCTGCTTCTTACATGAAGCCATGCTAACTGATTATGCATATCCCTGACACTTGTTCCAAAGGAACAGTTTAGAACAAGCCGAGATGCTTTATTTTGTGCAATCTGTAATCTATTTAAATTATTCACTGTAGTTGAAGCCCAAATGATGGAACAATAGTCCAGATGACACAAAACTATTGATTCCACCAAAGTTTTCCGTATACGAAACGGTATACATTTTCTACAATGACGAACTGCAGCCATACTCCTGCCCATTTTATTCAATATTAATTTTATCTGAGCGTTCCAGGTCAACCTGCTGTCCACAATCACACCAAGCAATTTGGCCTCAGTCACTTGTTCAATTATCAAACCACTAACTGACAAATTCAAAGCGGAAGAATCCTTTAAAAAATGATTAGATCCCAACATCATACATTTACTCTTCCCAACATTAATCTTTAACTTGTTTACAATTAATTGTAATTCATCATTTAATACAGTATTAAGTCTGGTAGAGTCATAATCAGACACAAAAATAGTTAAGTCATCTGCGTACAGAGCAATAGTAGCACACCTCAAAATAAAAGACAGATCATTAATAAAAATAGAAAACAACAGTGGTCCAAGGCAACTCCCTTGAGGCACTCCACAACGCAAGACCTTTGTATCAGAGTAACTACCATTAAACAGTACATTAAACTTCCTATCAGTGAGATAACTATGGATCCACTGGATTGCACACTTTTCAAATCCATAACACCTTAATTTTTCTAATAAAAGATCATAATCAATTAAATCAAATGCCGCACTAAGATCTAACATTACAGTACCAACTACTTTTCTATCGTCAATTTCTTGTAACCAATCATCCGTCATCTGAACCAAGGCTGTCGTTGTAGAGTGCCCTTTCTTATAAGCATGTTGATAAGGTGAATTCAATTCATTTTTAGAGAAATACAAATTAATTTGATCATAAACTATTTTCTCCGTCATCTTACTCAAAATTGGTAGAATACTTATAGGTCTGCTATTTTTCCCAGAAAATTTTTCCTTTTTATTTTTTGGAAGAGGCACAATTTTAGCTTTTTTCCAGTTATCAGGAAAAACACATTTTTCTAAACTTAAATTAATAATATAACATATAGGCTTAGTTATCACATCAGCAACCATCTTTAATAGCTTGACATCCAATTCATCAACACCAGGAGGTTTATATTTCATTAACTTTAATGTATTTTCTACTGTAGTAAGACTTACTCTGTCAAATTTAAATGTACATGATTTATAAAGCATAATTGTATCTTTAATTGTCTTAAAAGATAAATCAGAATATTCCTGAGAAATCATATCTTTTTGTAAATTCTGAACTTTCTTTATGAAGTAATCTCCTAAAAAATTAGCTATATCAGAAGGTTTAGTCATAAAAGTGTCACCTACATCTAAAAATGTTGGTACAGATTTATCTCTCCGCCCTGTTAATTGATTTAATGTATTCCATAATTTATTCCTGTCTAATTTTACTTCCTCAAATTTGTATTCATAATAAATCCTCTTTTTTTGTTCTGTTTAATTTTGTAACAAAATTTCTTAATTGCTTGTACCTTTCCCATATTCCATTGTCCCTTGATGAACTTGCCTCCGACTTTAATTGATCACTTTTAATTCATATATTCTTTAAGTTCAGCATCTAACCATGGAGAAGCAATATTTCTTACTGTCATTCGTCTTAATGGAGCATGTTTGTCAACAATTGGCATTAATAAATCTGTGAAAACCTTCAAAGCTAGATCAGGATCCACTTCCTCAAATACTTGTGACCAATCCGTATTTCTAATATCAGCACAATAACTGGCATCATTGAAATATTTAAACATCCGTTTGATTATTATTTTCTGTCCTGGTTTGAGGATTTTGGTTTTTCTGTTAATCGCAATTAAATTATGATCACTAAAGCCAACACAAATAGAAATTGCTTTCGAACACAAATTAGTTGCATTAGTAAATAGTAAATCTACACATGTTTCCGTTTTTGTCCCATCAACATTATAAAAGATTCTTGTTGGCTTAGTGACCACTTGCGACAAATTGCAGGTATCGGCTATAGACTGTAACTTATTTTTCAATGAGCAATTATTCGAACTCCAATCAATATTTAGGTCATCTAAAAAATAAATCTCCATATTCAAATCACAAACTAAATCCAACATATAACAGATACGATCTAAACAGACTATTGGTGCACTGGGTGGCCTATAGCAGCAACCAACTAAAATAGGCTTTAAGTGTGGTAACTGCACTTCCAACCACAACGCTTCAACCCCAATACAACCAAGGTCCAGTCTAGTCTTTGCTGGTATATGATCCTGAACATAAAAAGCCACTCCTCCCCATACATATTTCTGTCATATCTATATAATAAGTATCCATTTACATACAAAAGGGAGTCCTCAATAGTTGCATCTAAATGCGTCTCAGATATTGCCAAAATATGCAAATTATTATTTTCCAAAATTCCAGTAATATCCTGCATCTTGTTTCGCAAACTACAAATATTCAAATGAGCTAATTTTAACCCTTTATTCGAAAGTATTTTATCCATCACCATTTTTTATTTTACCCAAATAGTAACTTCTGATTAAACATAGTAAAGAGCCATCAAATGAACAAATTAAACAAAAAAGACACACAACACACAAAGACACACACCCCCACACATAAAAACAAATGCACCCCCATATTGCCAACATTAGTTAACAGCAACTAATAAGATGTACACCAACTCAGACAGGCCTACTATTACACATTACTTATATGGTCATGAAATAGTGTGACTATTACAACGGATGCCTCCCTCACAGGCTGGGGGGTAGGGTTGTGCCGATAGACGATAGTATCGTGTATCGACGATAGTCTGAGATATCGCCGATGGCAGATGCCTCTGACGATATCAATACGATAATTGGCTCATTTTACCATAATGTATTAAATTATTATTATTATTAGGCCTATTATTATTATTATTATTATTATTATAAAGCTAGTATTGTTATTAAGTTAATATTAGGAACTACAATTAATTTGCCTTGCCTAAATTTACAACGACATCACCTCATAACAATTGCAACAACACCGACACGCACTAATGAGGACTCCTCTAAGAGAATGTTTTAAAACAGACTAAAAAACTACATCCACGTCAATTTAATTGCAAGGTGATCACAAATTATCAAGAGTGCTCGTTTTAACAGAAGCATAATTCCTACAGATCCAAGATGAAAACGGCATCGTTGTTCGTCAGTATTTGTTTCCGTAACACATTAACAAACCGTTTAATGACACTAACACTAAAAACAATACAATTACTAAATACTATTAATAATAATAATCACTAAAATAGTATTATAGCTACCATTATCATCGTCGTCTCTGAGGGAATGCGGCGTTAATGCAGATGCCGAAAGCAGTCCGTTTTTACTTTCACTTTCAGATTGTGAGCGCGTTCACAAGCGACGCGATTATGTTGAATAAACTTGACAATGCATGTGGTCATGTAAACGCATTAACCCGTTTTCCTTTATCAGAGTCAAGTCATAAGTATATAAACCGATCGACTCAGCTAGATGTTTGCCCCTTGCTCTGATTTCTCCCGGCATTTAAAACACATTAACCCACGTACTTCGTGCTTACTGAAGTGTGCATGTGAAGTGCATCCAGACAGAGAGAGCACTGGTAGGAGGACATATATCGCAAACTCCGACTCTTTCTGACCCAAGAAATTATTAAAACGTGTTTTCATCTCGTGCAGAAATAGGCCCTAGTCAAAATGCTGCATGTAACGGCATGAGGATAGGCTAATGTGTCCGTAAATTTTCCGTTGACATGTTGAAATACAAAAGGATTAGGATATTTTTTTACCTCACTATACCAGGAAATAACCTGATCCTATTAATAAACACTCCACCTTTGCTAGCAAAATAGAAAAAAAATCTCGTATATAAAACGAAGTAGGCTAATAAAACAAGCAAATTAATGAGTAGGCTAAATAATCAAGTTAATAATCAAATAAGTAAGCCCCGCCCCCTCACGATAATATCGTGTATCGCCGATCTCACAGGCTGACGATAGGACGATATGAAAAATGGAGCATATCGCCCAGACACTACCGGGGGGCGATCATGAGTGGTCGCTCAGCCCGGGGTCTGTGGCAGGGACCAGCATCGTCATCTGCACATAAACTGCTTGGAGATGCTGGCGGTGTTTCTGGCTTTGAAACACTTCCTGTCAGACCTGAGGGGCCACCATGTGCTCGTCCGGTCAGACAACACTTTCGGTGGTCTCTTATATAAACCATCAGGGGGGCCTGCGCTCTTCGTCCCCTGTACAAACTGGCTTGCCAGATCCTTTTGTGGTCCCAGGGAACCTTCTTTCTTTGAGAGTGATTTATATCCCAGGAGTGTGGATCCATGTCCCCCGGAGGTGGTGGAGCTCCTGTGGAAACAGTTTGGTCATGCCGGAGGTGAGACTCTCTTGCATCCAGCGAAAATTCACACTGCCCGCTGTGGTTCGCTCTAGTCCACCAGCCCCGTTGGGGTGGACGCGATGGTACAGGAGTGGCCGAGGTCACCCCTGACGCTTTTCCCCGATTGCTCTGCTCCCAGGAGTTCTGGAGAGGGTTCGACCGGACGGGGTCAGTCTACTGTTAATAGCCTCGTACTGGCCGGCCCGAGTGTGGTTTTCGGATCTCATTTCTCTCCTGGACGGGTCTCCGATGGAGATTCCGGTCAGGGGGGACCTTCTCTCCCAGGCGTGCAAGGGTCGATACTTCACCCCGCCCAGATCTCTGGAGGCTGTGGGCTTGGCCTCTGAGGGGGCTCAGCTCATGAGTCAGGTACTCTCGACCAAGGTCGTTGAGACCATCCTCCAATCCAGAGTTCCGTTCACGAGGAAATCATATGCCTGAGGTGGAAAATGTTCACCTCTTGGTGTGGAGAGCACCAGTTGGACCCAGTTAACTGCCCGGTGTCGGCGGTGCTGGAATTTCTTCAGGAGGGTTTCTCCACAGGGTTATCCCACTCCACACTTAAGGTGTATGTGGCGGCGTTGTCAGCTTACCATGTCCCTTTGAATGGAGTTTCTCTCGGGAGACACCCACTGGTAAACCGTTTCCTGCGTGGTATTCTGAGGCTGAGGCCAGCAATGCCCTCCGTCCTGGAGGGGCTCTGCCAAGCACCGTTCGAAGCCCATTGAAGAGGTCCCTGAGAAATTTATCACCCTAAAGACCATCTTCCTTCTAGCCATCTCTTCCCTGAAGAGGATAGGAGGATATTCAGGCTTTGTCGGTTTTCTCCCTCATGCCTAGAGTTTGCTCCCGGTATGGCGAAGGCCTTTCTCCTCCCTGAAACCGGGGTACGTTCCTAAGGTCCCGACAAAGTTGTCAGGCCTATTGTCCTGCAGGCCTTCTGTCCTCTGCCGTTCCGGACTTCAGACCAGGAGAGGTTAAATCTGCTTTGCCCGGTGAGGGCCTTGGGATGCTTATGTCCGACAGAGCTACACTGTGGAGAAAATCTGAGCAGCTGTTTGTCTGCTTCGGACCTCCTAAGCGAGGTTGTCCGGGCATCTGAGCCAGAGGTTGAGCAGAGTGGGTGGTCGAGGCCATCTCGCTTGCTTATGAGTCGGCAGGGCAGCCTTCCCCTTTGGCTGTCCGTGCTCATTCGACTTGGAGTATGGCTGCCTCTAAGGCTTTTGTGTCAGGAGTTCCTATTGGTGACATTTGTGACTCAGCGGGATGGTCTTCCCACACACATTTGTGAAGTTTTACCATCTCTGACTCTAGCTCCACTCCAGGAGCGCAGGTGCTTTCGTCGGAATGTGCTGTCTGATCACACTACGGACACTTGCTCGCATGCGGCGTTGGTATCTAGCATCTCCCATTGCGGATGACTCGCAGCTCGGAAGTTCCCTGACGGGAACGCGTCTCTGGTTGCCGTAAGTGACGTTCCGTCTCGCCATTGGACTGATTTCATACGTGCTTCATATGCACACACGCAGGGCGTTCCCATTGCGATTACGCGCAGCGCTCGTTCCCTTCAGGGAACTAAGGTTACATACGTAGACAGAGACGTTCACATGTGCGAAAACACATTGTTAAAGGTAATTTGCACATGGGAAACATGTGGTTTGGAACATACCCCCATGTGAAACCCATGTTATTACATGTGAAACCCATGTGAAACCCATATGATTACATGTGAAACCCATGTGATTACATGTGAAACCGTGGATTGCATGTGAAACCCAAACCCATGTGATTGCATGTGAAACCCATGTATATTCCCATGTGAAACCCATGTGATTATATGTGAAACCCATGTGATTACATGTGAAACCCATGTGATTGCATGTGAAACCCAAACCCATGTGATTACATGTGAAACCTATGTGATTGCATGTGAAACCCATGTGATTACATGTGAAACCCATGTGATTGCATGTGAAACCCATGTGATTACATGTGAAACCCATGTGATTACATGTGAAACCCATGTGATTGCAAGTGAAACCCATGTGATTGCAAGTGAAACCCATGTGATTGCAAGTGAAACCCATGGGATTGCATGTGAAACCCAAACCCATGTGTATTACATGTGAAACCCCTGTGATTGCATGTGAAACCCATGTGATTACAAGCAAGGGCGTAACTTTGGTCTATCATTGGGGGGGGAGGGTTATCGATATATCTTTAAATGCGATATGGAATTGGACCATATCGATATAGTTCAAATATGTGAAGAAACCTTTTTATTATTTATTCATTTTTCACCTGTTCACTATAATTTTTCATTTGATTTTGCACCTGTTCACTGAAATAGCTTGTTTCAATAAAACTAGGCTACTTGTGACTCATATTTGGCTTTGACTGAACATTTGCTCTCACTTTGCAGAAATATTGCGATATATATCGCATATCGATATTCAGCCAAATATATCGGGATATGACTTTTGGTCCATATCGCCCAGCCCTACTATAACAGTATTAATTAAAGCTGCAAGCAGCATTTATCGGTGTTCAAGCAGTTCAGGCCTTTAAGCACAAACACATCAAAAAGCATTAGGTTTTTTTAACATACATTTATCCACTGACATAATAGATGGAAAACACAATTTACAGCCAATACAGGCAATTTACCATTTGAAATACATGGTTTTAAAGCTTTTTAACAGTTATAGCGATTTTTGTGAAGTTGTGACTTTTGGAGGGGATTTATTGGCTTTTGGCTGTATTTTTGCCTGGGACCACATTCTAAATGACCCTGTTGTAGCCAACCAAATGCAAAATTTCAAACTTTTTTTCGATAATTATTTACTATTATCTGAGAGAGTCCAGCCCTTTCGGATTTGGGCTGTACGATGCGTTTTAGCTCCAAATAGAAATTGGCCCCACTTCGTGCTTGAAACACCTAATAATGAGAGACATTTTTGACGATTATAGCGCCACCTATGATCCAATCCTCACAAAACTTTGCATGCTTCCTAAGCATGATAGGACACATATGCTCATCGATTTTTGTGAAGTTGTGACTTTTGGGGGTGGGGCTTACTGGCTTTTGACTGAATTTTGCCACAGACCACTATCTAATAGACCCTGTTACAGCCAACCAAATGCAAAATTTCAACTTTTTTCAATAATTGTTTGTCTAGAGAGTCCAGAGATAGGCCTAGACTGGTTTGGTCCACAATTGGGGCAAAAAACCAGGGACTAGTTCGCAAAAGTGGGTTTTGGACAAAAACGCCCTAATTTTTTCCTGGGCTCCAAATGGAAATCCGAGATATACATCTTGTTCGTCCTCAGCCAGGGATTACAGTGGTACCAAAATCATGATGCTAGCTCAGAACGGTCTAGGAGTTATGGGCAATTTAGTACTTTCTGGTTGCTGTAGCAGCCACCTATGGGCCAATCGGGCTCATACTCTGATAGGGTTCTCCCTCAATTTACGGCCCGAACCATCTGACAAAGTTTCAGAGCTCCAGCCCTTACGGCTTGGGGCTGCACAGAATGCGTTTTAGGGATTTTTTCTTCTAGCAAATACAATAGGTTATCCAGCACTTCGTGCTTGAACACCTAATAATGAGAGACCTTTTTGACGATTATAGCGCCACCTATGATCCGATCCTCACGAAACTTTGCATGCTTCCTAAGCATGATAGGACACATATGCTCATCGATTTTTGTGAAGTTGTGACTTTTGGGGGTGGGGCTTACTGGCTTTTGACTGAATTTTGCCACAGACCACTATCTAATAGACCCTGTTACAGCCAACCAAATGCAAAATTTCAACTTTTTTTTGATAATTGTTTGTCTAGAGAGTCCAGAAGAATAGGCCTAGACTGGTTTGGTCCCAAATTGGGGCAAAAAACCAGGGACTAGTTCGCAAAAGTGGGTTTTGGACAAAAACGACCTAATTTTTTCCTGGGCTCCAAATGGAAATCCGAGATATACATCTTGTCCGTCCTCAGCCAGGGATTACAGTGGTACCAAAATCATGATGCTAGCTCAAACGGTCTAGGAGTTATGGGCAATTTAGTACTTTTGGTTGCTGTAGCGCCACCTATGGGCCAATCGGGCTCATACTCTGATAGGTTCTCCTCAATTTGAGGCCCGACCATCTGACAAAGTTTCAGAGCTCCAGCCCTTACGGTTTGGGCTGCACGAATGCGTTTTAGGGGATTTTTTTTCTTTCTAGCAAATACAATAGGTTTTCCAGCACTTCGTGCTGAACACCTGATAATGAGAGACCTTTTTGACGATTCTCAGCGCCACCTATGATCCGATCCTCACGAAACTTTGCATGCTTCCTAAGCATGATAGGACACATATGCTCATCGATTTTTGTGAAGTTGTGACTTTTGGGGGTGGGGCTTACTGGCTTTTGACTGAATTTTGCCACAGACCACTATTCTAATAGACCCTGTTACAGCCAACCAAATGCAAAATTTCAACTTTTTTTCGATAATTGTTTGTCTAGAGAGTCCAGAGAATAGGCCTAGACTGGTTTGGTCCCGAATTGGGCAAAAAACCAGGGACTAGTTCGCAAAAGTGGGTTTTGGACAAAAAACGACCTAATTTTTTCCTGGGCTCCAAATGGAAATCCGAGATATACATCTTGTCCGTCCTCAGCCAGGGATTACAGTGGTACCAAAATCATGATGCTAGCTCAAACGGTCTAGGAGTTATGGGCAATTTAGTACTTTTGGTTGCTGTAGCGCCACCTATGGGCCAATCGGGCTCATACTCTGATAGGTTCTCCTCAATTTGAGGCCCTACCATCTGACAAAGTTTCAGAGCTCCAGCCCTTACGGTTTGGGCTGCACGATGCGTTTTAGGGGATTTTTTCTTTCTAGCAAATACAATAGGTTTTCCAGCACTTCGATACTTGAACACCTAATAATGAGAGACCTTTTTGACGATTATAGCGCCACCTATGATCCGATCCTCACGAAACTTTGCATGCTTCCTAAGCATGATAGGACACATATGCTCATCGATTTTTGTGAAGTTGTGACTTTTGGGGTGGGGCTTACTGGCTTTTGACTGAATTTTGCCACAGACCACTATCTAATAGACCCTGTTACAGCCAACCAAATGCAAAATTTCAACTTTTTTTCGATAATTGTTTGTCTAGAGAGTCCAGAGAATAGGCCTAGACTGGTTTGGTCCCGAATTGGGCAAAAAACCAGGGACTAGTTCGCAAAAGTGGGTTTTGGACAAAAAAACGACCTAATTTTTTCCTGGGCTCCAAATGGAAATCCGAGATAAACATCTTGTCCGTCCTCAGCCAGGGATTACAGTGGTACCAAAATCATGATGCTAGCTCAAACGGTCTAGGAGTTATGGGCAATTTAGTACTTTTGGTTGCTGTAGCGCCACCTATGGGCCAATCGGGCTCATACTCTGATAGGTTCTCCTCAATTTGAGGCCCGACCATCTGACAAAGTTTCAGAGCTCCAGCCCTTACGGCTTGGGCTGCATGATGCGTTTTAGGGGATTTTTTTTCTTTCTAGCAAATAGGCTATGTGCACAAGCGTAAGTTTCGAACTTCCGCTTTTGTCAGAAGTCGGCATGACAGTTTCCGGTCTACGACTGGTCTTTCGCATCCACTAATAAACAAACAAGATGAGTGCTGCTGTTGTACGAAAAAAGAGTTCTTAAACACATCAAAGTTTCTAAGAACTGTAGGTGGATCTAACGTCCGTTTCACACCCGTTTGCAGTGTGTGTTGCGGTGAGCGTGCTGTTAGTGCGTTCACATGATGCGATTCCAGTGAATAACTGAACCCCTACTGTCCGCGGCTGTACAACAAACAAATACTTATTATTTTTTGCGCGTCGCCCAAAATGTCTATTTTGTGCAGCCACTGCGCACGAAGGTTGGTGTATCAGGAAGCAGTAGAATGGCTGTTAGCGACTTGATGCAGAGCAAAGTGCCACACAGCTGTCTCCTGAACGCACCATGTAAACAGGTAAGGGCTTTCACTTTTCACTGGTGTAACTTAGCCTACGTATAACAGCAGAACAGCGATCGTTTCCACACCGAGCCTATTTCTGCTGTGCTGCAAACGCTGGTGGTCAAATGATAAAGATTGACCTGAAAATGTAGTAATTTCACCATAAATGCGTTTAATTAAATAAAATGTAATAATCTCACCATAAATGCACATTTAATCAAGGAAAACTACAATTTACTTCAACCAGGCGACCGAATGAACAACACTCATCTCAATCGTGAAGGTGGAAAAACAAGTTATTTGTGACATGCAAGATCTATTGTTTTAAAATTAAAATGCAAAAGAAAAGGCAAGTCGGCTGCTTTTGTCAATTCAAGTTTTATTTAAAATTATTTGCGATTTTAATATAGTAAATATTTGACCACTTGCTTGAGCAACATAAGTAATGCATGGAGTAATAGCCCTAATTACATTGTTTAAATTGTGATTAAACGTGCATACAAAGAATCGCAATGCTGAAACAACTTTAAAAATAAGTTGCAGCATAACTTCTGGACTTTAAATAAAAATATTAAGTATGTGTTGTTGTACCGCGGATCAGTTATTCACTGCAAACGCATCATAATCGCATCATAATATGTGAACGTCAGGCTACTAACAGCACGCTCCTGCACCGCAACACACACTGCAAACGGGTGTGAAACGGACGTTAGATCCACCTTCAGTTCTTAGAAACTTTGATGTGTTTAAGAACTCTTTTTTTCGTACAACAGCAGCACTCATCTTGTTTGTTTATTAGTGGATGCGGATGACCAGTCGTAGACCGGAAACTGATATGCCGACTTCTGACAAAAGCGGAAGTTCGAAACTACGCTTGTGCACATGAATGACAAAAGTGTTCATGGATTTTGGGAAATGTGGTCATTGAATGCATTCTGTGTGAAAGAAGTGAAAAATGATTCAGTTTGGCAGAGACTTCTGGGTCTTCAGTATCGACCGATGCTTGTCAGCAATTGAAAAAACGGTAATACACACATTTATTATGATGTGTTATTTCAGTAGCAGAAGTTCAGCTATATTCATGAAAACTAAAATAAGAGTCTCTGTAATATCTCACTGTTACTGATTTGGGTAACACTTTATTTCGATAGTCCACTTTAGACATTCTACTAACTACAAGTAACCTTTCAACTACATGTCAACTAATTGTCATTTGAGTATTAGCAGAGGTGGAAGTAACGAATTACAACTACTCAGATTACTGTAATTAAGTAGTTTTTTCGTGTACTTGTACTTTTATGAGTATATTTTTAAGTCTGTAATTTTCCTTGTACTTGAGTACAAATTAAGTTAAGTATTGTACTTCACTACTTTAAAAATCCCAATAATTACAAAGTACTTGTACAATTTGAATTCAACAAGTATTCAAATCTTTGACCAGCATTTGGGTATCCAATGGAAATAACTGATCGTGGGCGGGCCAATAAAAACCCTTGTATTTGGACTCGCACATCCTTCATTTTCAAAGAACTTTGCCGTTATGGACATGGAGATTCGAGAAGCTGAATTCATTGAAAATTCCGAAGAAATACCGGATGACGAGTGGCCGCACCTGGAGGAGTTGTTCTTATACAGAGGAAGGAAAGGAGCCAGCGTGCGTTTTATAGAAACTTTGTTTGCCATCTGTAGTGATTTCGGCTTACAAGACTTCAGCTTCTAATCTCAAAAAATACATTATGGTGTTGTTGGGTAGACCTCATGACTAAAAACATCACTTGAAACATGAGCTTCAGCGTTCCTCAGGTGACAAGCACATATACCGTAAAAAAGATTTAGCATTGTAAACTTGCACTCAAAGTTAGATTGTATGTCATTGTCAACACATTGTTTTATTAATATTGAATTTGTGTTTTAAGCTTAGAATGAAGAGTTTAATAATGACTCTTTCATTAAAACAGTGCCGCGACCCACTGACATAACAGTGTAACTGCACTGGGGTGTGTTTCCCGCACAACGACGTAGTTCGCTGTTACACTACCAGTAGTACGATGTATCGATTGGAAAAATCAATTAGCTAGTCACGACTGTTCCCGAAACCCACTGTCGCAAAGTATGGTTCAACCACGTTGGTTTCGACACGTGGTGGAGTAATAACTTTTAATGAAACTGTTTGAGATCCAATTAACGCTAGATTGTTTTATATAAATTACAGACATCATCTGAGGACTATTTCTAATTGTTCTCAGTTATTTTGCTTTATTACCAGACTCAATATTTGGCTCGTTCTTACATAGTAGAGCATCTTCGCACATGCGCACTCTTCAAACACGTTACTTCAAATCTTTTGACAAACTAAAAGACGTAAATTACATTTGTATGTATTCTAAATAAAAGACACCGGTTGTACTGAATGTTAGCTTGCTTATTTTTCTCAAGATAAGGATTTATTACCTCCAAATGTCATGAAATATAGAAACGATGCCTCTAACCACAGGTCAAGAGCTGTCGTTCAAACCACACAACTTTGCGATGCTGTTTGAGAATGTTCATTGGAACGATGGTTTTGGGAAACACCGACTTGTTGAACTATGCTGATAACGACGGAACTTGCGATCATAGTTGGCTAATGATGCTTTCAGGAAACGCACTGATTGACAGTCTGTCTAGATTGCGCATTTGTTTCAGTGCTAAATGCTGATAACTTTTGAAATATTAGTAGGGTACTTTAGAAAAAAAAGAGAAGTTTATAAATAAAATAATCCAATAAGCGTATTTATTTTGCATTATAATTCATTAATAATAATAATCATATTAGACCATTTTTATAACTTGGTTTCCATAAAAGAAAATAAATATCACAGGCTAAAAAGTAATTAGTACTTGAGTAGTTTTTGAGAGGGGTACTTTGTACTTTTACTTAAGTACATTTTTAACACCAGTACTTTTGCTTGTAATGGAGTATTATTTTAGCAACTACTTGTACTTGTACTTGAGTACAAATTTCCAGTACTCTTTCCACCTCTGAGTATTAGCAGACTGTCAGCTTAATATCTGCTAACACTTTATTTTGTTGGTCCCCTAACAGACATTCAACTGACTATAAGTAACTTGGCAACTACAAGTAAACTTATTCTCCTAACCCAAAGCCTAACACCTAACCCTAACCTAACAGTCTACTGACAGTCTACTATAATATACTAATACTCTAATGAGAGTTAGTTGACATGTAGTTGAATAGTTACTTATAATTAATAGAATGTCTAAAGTGACTATCGAAATAAAGTGTAACCCTGATGGGTCAAATAGCTCAAAGCATTATGGGTAAATCTCTCTACAGTCTATTCTGAAACATCAACACAGTTTCACTGATGATTCAAACCAAACATTAAACCCAGGATAGAGCGGCTGAGTGAATGTGGTCTGGACTGTGTGGATGAGGCTCATTGTGTCAGAGACGCTGTAGAAGGACAGAGTTCCTGCACTGTGATCCACACACACTCCTATTCTTTTGCTGACGGACTTCACAGGGAGATTCGTGCGTGATGTTATTGTGTCTGAATGTGTAACTGGAGGAAGAGCAGTCCAAACTCCAGGACTGATCATTATGTCCAAAGAAACGCTCATCACCCCCTCCCTTCCTGCTGATGCTCTTATATGACACTGATATATACACACGACTCCCACTCCACTCAATCTCCCAGTAACAGCGTCCACACACACACTCTCTACACAACACCTGAA
>JAQIUQ010000329.1:60000-212500 GCA_030378365.1 Hybognathus amarus
ACCTTTACTGACACGGAGTGAAGCCGTACTGTGACGTGTCAAATAGAATGCATTCCGATGACGTTACACAGCAGCGCGTCAGAGCTGCAGAAATGCAAGATTATTGTTTTGATTTAAAAATTGAAAAGAGAGAATGAACAGTGTCGTGCATTTAACCTGTTAAGGTCGTAAACCCGGTACCGGGGGGATTGCGTTATTAAGAACGTTATTATGATCGCCCTTTAATATTTAAAGGTCCTGATGAAACATTAACAGTTATATGTTATATCATTACAAAGCGTAGACCCTCTACTTTTCACACAAAACCATCATTTTTTAATTCATTTTACATATTGGATAATTTAAAAGTTTATATTCCTCCACCCGCAACCAAAATACCGTTCAAAAGTAAGTGTGATTATGAATATGAATATTGATAGCATTGGTCAAATTTGATCAACAAAGGCAAGTCATATATCAAACAAAACCTTTCTTCCACATGATTTTTGCTGTATGGTTTATTTAGTTGACATAATACAACAGATCAAATGATTGCATAACTATTCGCGAAGTACATCTTTGATATTTGTAAACAAACTAGGAAACGCGTTGCATTTCGTCTCCGATTACAGCATGTCTGAGCTAAAAGTAGTCAAAAATATGCATAGACTTTCACCTTAGACTGTTTTCTTCAAAATGAGTCCATTTTCGCCTTCATGTGAGTTTAGCTTGATAAATAATCCCCTATTATGTCTCATTTAGTCCAGTAACGCAGGAAATAAGTCATTTGTTTTCATACGATCCACATGATATGTTATCGTCGACGGATGATGACGAACTACGCATCATTGGGAAGCTTATGCTTATCTCAGCATGACGTGACATGTCGTGACATCTATGGTGGACACACCTTTCCTCTAAAACATCGGCTGCGTTCCAAACCGCATACTTCCCTACTATTTAGTATGGAAAAAGAGTAGGCGAGCGAAAAAGTATGAATGAATCCAAAAGAGTAGGCGAGAATTACCTGGGTGACGTACTAATTATCGCGAGATTCGGACGTACGCATACTGCCCCCATAGGAAATTACGCCCATGTTCTACTTTAAAAACACTGTCTTCATCAAAATATAAAGTCAAACCCCTCTTAGGTAACACTTTTCTCCAGAAACATTTAGAGCAATAAGGAAAATAAAGCAATACCTTTACAAAACAATTAAACACCAAAAAAACCCGATTCACAACATAAGGGTTTTTTCCTTCAGTATGCAAATTCGTTATGAGTCCGTGACGCAGTCAAAAAAATACGAGTCAGCTTGTTATCGTTGGGGCCCAGTATCGTTGGTGCACATTCACAGTCGAAGAATTCAATGTACTCACATTCAACAGTCCCGAAAATGAGTTCACTTACGCCCATCCGACGAAACAATTGTGAAGTCACTTACAACTCGACAAACAGTTTCACACGAGAAGTCCAGGACACACGATGGATGAATGCAGCTGATCCTCGTCCCACGACGACGTCCCACACAAACGATCCAGTCCCAGATGAGTTCCGAAGTCCACCACGAATGTCCAATAACTTCAACACAGTTATTGAGCATGAATGTCACTAATGTTAGGCTCTCATCAAGCATGTACTGACTCAACGCCATGACTCAAAGATCACGAAGAATAAATAGAAATAACTCTTACAGCAATAACACTTCAAAATAACAAAAACAAATTAAATCAAACGTCGCTTCTTTACACTTTGGGCCTTATATTTCAAAGAATATATTAAGTCTCCAAAATGACGCACTTCTCACGAGCAGTCAAATTATCGTCTTCTCTGCCATGTGCGATGCTCATCCTCCTTCACGCAATTTACGTTATGACGCGAACTTGTCATGCTCAATAGTCACTGGTCAGAAATAGTACACTTACATTCAACACTATTCTCATTGGATATGAAACAAAAACATGTAATTGCATCACATTGAAATGATTTTGAAAGGTGAAAATGAAAAAATGAAAAAAAAAAAACAAATTTCACTTTTTAAAATACTTCAAAACAAAAGTACATTTATTTTAGGGGTCCCTACATAAGTAAAACAATTGAAAGTGGGAGGAAAATCACATAATGAAATAAATGTTTTTCTCCAAAACACGTTGGGACTAATATAATTATATAACAGCTTCTCCTGTAATGAGTTTGGAGATCAGAGACCGTTCCTCCATAGAGAATCCCTCCTGATGCTTCAGATCTACAAGTTCATGTTTGAGCTTCTCCTCTTCAGTTCAGCACACTCCCCTTCTGTAGCATTCAGGTCAGGGTCAGGGACGGTCATGGCAGAAGCTCATTTTGTGCTCAGTGACACATTTTTGTGTTGATTTCGATGTTTGTTTTGATACAATCTTTTGCTGTACATCATAACTATAATCTGTGGTTTTACTAATTGTGATGATGGATGATTAAGGGAATTTGGCCTTTGTGTTTCCTCATATTTAAACTCCTGTGAAACAAGTCATAGCTAGACAACTTTATGTTCCTAGTCACCCTGTGCTAAAAAAAGTGTAAATATTAATGGAAATACACTTAAGAGATAATTTACTCACAAGATTTTCTAGGGGTGCCAATAAATGTGGCCAATGTGTATTAGAAAAAAAAACGTTATTTAAGTTTAGAATTGTGAATTTTTGGAATGAAAGATCGATTTATTTTCATAAATCGCCTTTGCTCATATTTAGCAAGGGTGCCAATATTAGTAGAGGGCACAGTATGTATATGAATGTGTGTGTATATATATATATATATACATAAATGTGTATGTGTATCTATCTATCTAGATATCTATCTATATATATATGCACGTCTGTGTTTGTAAGTGTGTGAAAAATTGAAAAATGTATTATGACACTGTGTACTTTTGTACTTTTACCTCAGATTATTCCACAAAAAAAGGAAAAATTGAAAATGGTGTGAAAATGGTGGTAAATACACAAGGTCATCAACCAAACAAAACTTAAACCAACTGCATTGTAATTCAACACAAGACCTCAGTTATGTTTATGATGAATGTTTAATGAGTTGACTTTTTTTTATACATGTGTGACTTTCAGTGCAACGGTCTCTATCACGTTTGTCAAGTCGTGAGCAGGAAGTAAAGCGGTGAAATCAAGGCCGCGCCCTCATTCGCGCTGAATCAAACGCAAGCACACGCCCCGCACTTTCATTAAGTGGCCTCTGTCTGTTTCGTTCTTCTCCAATGATGTCTGCTGATTGCAGAACCTTGTTAAAATAAGGTAAATATAACTACTAGCCACATAGTCGACATTATGAAAAAAGTCCGTTGGTGCTTCAGTGACTACCTCGCACATAGAACCTGTCAATCACAGCTCTCAATCATGATGTCACGGCACTGTTTTTAAGTCAAGTCAAGTCACATTTATTTATATAGCGCTTTTCACAATACAGATTGTATCAAAGCAGCTTCACAGTGATAACATGACAGTAGTAGAACACAGATAAGTAATATTGTTAAATGGTAAAAACCCGACTAAGCAAGCCAAAAGCAAGGCAAAGCAAGGCGACAGTGGCAAGGAACCAAAACTCCATCAGATTGGATGGAGAAAAAACCTTGGGAGAACCCAGGCTCAGTCGGGGCCAGTTCTCCTCTGGCTTACATTCATATTGTTTATATATAAATATTAAATATAAATATTGTTCATATATAATATGGAGCCATAACATATCGCCAGCGTTGAGTCGTCTCTTCACAGGCGTTGGGGCATCTGAGATCCCTGTGAGAGGCTGGATACAAACTGGACCTGACGAACGCCATTTTCTCGGGACAAACGTCCCGAGATAACAGCAGAAAGGCAGATGGAAAATTATTAGCATAGCTGATGTTCAGAATGATTTCCATTATATAGAAGTTGGTGTTAGAAAATCACTATCTCACAAACTCTCCGCAAGCCAACCATACGTGCCGAACGTGTTCGGACCGTTTGTCTAAAAACGGACCGTTTGTCGGACCGTTTGTCTTTTATCATCACATAACTAACTAAAAACAAACTTATTTTAAAAACGAACACTTGAAATTACATCAACGTGATAGAAACTACAGTAAATAACAGAAACTATCTTTGGAAAAAGGATATGTGAAGTGTAATTTAATTGTTTAGTTGGTCTCGCGTCCCATTGAATAACATGGAGAGCCGGGGTTATGAGCTATACTAGGAGAGGTCACAGGGGGGCGATCTGAGACGTTTTGGCTTCACTTTTGAGGGCTTGTGCGACATGCTTGGTTACAGACTGAAAGCACTGGGTCTGATTCAGATCAACACTGCGAGAAGGTAAAGATTGGGAAAGCGAGTTACTAACCACATGGGACGACCAACGAGATTTCATGTATTTGATATAACTTGACGTGTACACATAAAACGTTTTACTACATCTTATTTAGATTGACGTTACAGATAAACACGAACAGAGTCCTGCTGTAAACATTTTATTCAAACAATGGAGCGGCTCCTATTGGAGGAGCTCTACAGTGATGTCACCGGCTCATCTTCTGATTGGTTGAGGTCTTTGTTGCGCTCTGTGGTGGTGTCATGGAATGAGGACTGGAGAGGGACGTCCTGTGACAGGCAGTCCACGGAGGACGGGGGTCGATCCCTCACTGAGATACTGGAAGCTGTGGTAGTGGAGGGCAGAGGTGAAAGGTTAAAGGTCACTGAACTGCTTCAGGTACAACTGGAGGTCGTAAACCGGCAAGCGTGCAAGGCATCTGTCTGACACTGACCTTTAAAAATGCTATATATATATATTTATATATATAATTAAATTTAAATGTTCTTTTGTGCAGTAAAGTCACCGCCATGAGACTAGGATGTTTATACTAGAAGTGAAATTAAAGCATATGTTAGTTTAGTTGACCATAAATGCTTGTTAGTTAATTAAATGTAAACCTTAATACATTTCTATATTGGAATAAACATGCAGTTAAGTGTCCGAAATCACATTCACATTCAGTTCACACTATTATATTATTTTATACTACAGGGCTGTTGAATGCTTGATTCTGATTGGTTGAGAACATTCTAAAGGTGTGCATTATTTTCAGGGAAACGCACGGCTAAAGTAGTTTCAGGCAAGTTTGAACCGCATTACAGTTCCATATCACTGCGCGGAGTTAGGATTCAATTCATAACAAGAGAAGACATGCAGCCCCATGCGCCTGATCTGCAATTTTCAACGTCTAACTTCACAATCAATTGACACACAGTTTAATTTTAATAAATAAAGTATAGTCCTATCTATAATAGGCTAAATAGAAAATTAAACTGAATATATAAATAAATTAATAGTCCTGCTGCACGGATTTTCGTAATTATTCCAGATAATATAACAAATAAATAATTATTGATAGGCTTGTTAAAAGGGTTTCGTGTTTTTCATTTATTGGGTTATGTACTGTCAATTATAGAAAACAATAATGAACGAACTAATTAAAACGAAGTTAATAAATAAATAAATAATATTGACGCGCGCATGCTTTTCTGTCTCATTATTTCAACGTCTCTCTCTCTCTCTAATAACTGCATTAATAACTGCATAAAGCCGGGACAGACTAGTTTGGCCTACGCCAGTTATGAATGTAATTTAATACTTCTGAATGATCATGCCCAAACGCGCGTTCAGTCTGTGTTCACACAGTGATTAGTAAGACCTGCTACAGTCGATGGAAACAGTCGGTCATCGAATATTTCAGCGAATTGTAAGTGTCCCCATCATTACATTAGTCTGCTATCAGTGACTCAAACCTCCGTTACTAACGTTATACCTCTAAAAGGACGTTTTGGAATTAGCAACGGAGGCATGGGATTAGATGCGTAAGAAATTAGTCCTACATACAAGAGCGCTTTAATGTCAAAAACTTGACAAACGTCTTGATATGAATCATCTGAACAATGTTTTGAGGTGTGGTAACTGTAGTATAAGCGGAATAATTGACTTCAGGCCGTTGAATTATCGAAAATAATGCACACCCGAGGTGTAACGGCCACTCCGCTTCGCGTCGTGACCGCATTACCACCTCGGGTGTGCATTATTTTTCTAATAATTCAACGGCCTGTCGTCAATTATTCCTTACATAATAAAGGGAATAATCATTGATTTCTGTAGAATGAACAGTGTGGGTCGAAGTTTAATTCTCTCTAACTTTAAAAATGAAAAACTTGCCTTAACAAACACCATAGATCATTTCTAGAATATGTTTTCATACTTGATTGTGTTAAAAAACAATTATTTTTCATATATTTTACTGTTGGAACGTGTTGTTTTCACTGAAGCCCCTCCTACGAACATACGAATGTGCTGTGATTGGTCAGCTTGTACAGTGTGATTGGCAGCGCTTAGTCTGTGTTCGGGAAATGTCCTGCCCCTCAATAACCGCAAACTCTACTCAGATGTAAATATTAACGATGCCGTCAATTTCAAACCATTTCGAGCCCGATTCAGACCCTGACAATGTTAACCAACGAGAGGATCGTGCAGAACGGATTTCAAGCACGGACTTTCCGAAGGCGGATTTCACAGGACATTTTAGAGTGGGCTGTTTTTTCAGTATTTTTCTTATAGAAATTATGTTATCCACCATTTAATCATAATTGTTGAAAATTATGTCGGGCACATTCATAACGCCAGGGACACTTAACGTCATTCTAAGACTGAACTGAACACACACAGACCGTTTCCAGCGACTGGAGCAGATTTTGAACACTGACTGTGAAAACTGACTGAACCCAACTAGTTGTGTCTGACTCGTCGTGTTTGGGCATCAAATTACATTCATAATCGACTTAGGCCGGATTCACAAATAGCGCCTAAAAACGCGTAGAAAACGCTGGGCGCGCCGCATTCTTCCTTTTCCAAAAGCGCTAGGGCGGTTGCTCTCTGGTTGGTTCTTGTCACGTGACCTATTGTGCGCTTATGGTGTGCTTGCGGCATTCTGAAAAGTTGAGATGTTTTTATCTCGACGCGGCGCGGATGCGCTTGGAAAAATGAGTGCGTCGCACTGTGACCGCGTCGCTTCCATTATGAGCGTGCATACCGCGCGCCTACATTTGAAATAACGAACGTGAGCGCGCAAAAGACGCGATATGTGAACCGGCCCTTACAGTTGTTAAGTGTGTCTCCTGTCTTACAAAAGCTAAAGTAAACACTAAATCAATAGTGTAATGCTAGCAAAGATATAGAATAACACAAGACGCGTCACTCGTATTGTTTTGAATGGGAAAAGTGCAATGCTCAATATGACAGAATAAGCCCCGCCAATCAGCGATTGGTAAAGTCATCGCGTCACTGCAGCTGCTGTTCCAGAGTCAGTCAGATGCGCTTCTACTGCGCATGTGCTTTAGCTTGATCCAGCCTGAAAAATGTTGTTCTCTGTCATGATTCGAGCATCAGCTGTTGTCAGATTTCATTCATGATTTCAGATATAAAATTTATTTGTACGCTTGGCGGACAGTTTTGGAGAATTTGATGTTTCCCCATTCAAAAAGATAAGAGCTGCACTTGCATGAACTGAGAGGAGTCTCAAAGATGAGATCTTTGATGAGATCCATCTTTGAGACCCCTCTCGGTCATCCAAGTTAAAATGTATTTTATGTTAGTTAGCAGGCTAGCGGAGGCAAAGCTTTGCCCTTTGTTTACTTCATAGCTATCATAGCAACTACATAAAACATATAATTGGAATTGTTAATAGAAAACACAACTACAAATAATAAGACATACTTACAAGTTGTGATCCATAAACAACAGATTGTCCAGACAAAATAGAAACAGCTACGTCTTTTAGGAGAAGCTTTTGTGCGTATAGCCTGCAATGTACTCTCTTCTGGAAGCTTTTCTCCGTAAAACGAGTAGCAAACAGACAAATGTTGAGGTTATAATGTTCAGGAACATTGTTAAAAAACATTTTAACCTCTCAACAACCTTAGGACAAACTTTTACAGGGGTGTAAAAACAGCGACAACACCAGCTCAACCAGGCCTCGCCAACTTTTTGGCATATTCCGTGGGCGGAGATTATTTAAATGAGGAACATCATGACTTCATAAGGTCCAGAAAAATCGCGCTGTAGTCCAAACGAGCCATTTGTTGTAGTTGATTCTCTTAAATAAAATATCTTCCCTTTGGAGTGGACTTTGAGCTTTGTAACCTTGTAGATTTTTTTTTTTTTGTGCAACATTACACACTGACTAAAGGTGAAAACCTGTAAAAGCACAATAAGCCCACCTGAGTGGCTGTGCTGAGTCTTGGCACTTCCACTGGACCTCTGGGACTGCGAGCGGCTCACCTTGTCTTTGCTCTTCCAGTTTCCTGCAACAGCATCAGCAATCCACATGTCAGGCATGAGGGCAGTGACAGCAACACTGACCTTCATCAATCGTCTTTGTTCCTGAAGTCAGTCAGCGGTGTTTGTCTAGATTTATTAATTCATTCATTCAATTCTGCCATCATTTACTAACCATAATGTCGTTCCAAACCCGTAAGACTTTCTTTCATCTTCCGATTACAAATTAAGATCTTTTTTAAAGAGGACATATCATGCTAAATCCACTTTTTTAGCCCTTAAGGGCATTTTGTTGTATATTTGGAGTGATTATAAGTACAGAAAAGATGAAATTATTCTCCTCAGGTGCTTTCGTTTATATCTTTATATTCTGTTTTGGTCATATTTTTTAACCTGTTCAAATTTTTTCTGTTCTCTATTGCGAATTTTGAACAATTAGGTCACCGTATTTGCAGCAGAACTGACAAATAAGGACATTGGCAATCCGCCATTATTATTTCTCACTTCCGACTTTGTAGTCCAAACTCAATGATCCAGAAGTTACGAGAGGCCAAGTCAAAATGTTTGGTTGTTGGATGTAGTGACCTGAAGCACTTCAAGGATCCCCACTTCAACAACCTCCGCCAGTATAAAGAAGGGTTTGCCGATCGACTTCGTCTGAATGAGGGGTAAATTCCTTCTATCTTTAGAGACGACGAACAGACCATATCGATAAGCTGTTAATATCATTAATAAAAAATAAAGTACTTTACTTTCTTAAAACACATGGTGGTCATGGTTTAGCAGTACCTTTGTCTTTCGTTGTTTTTGTTTTGAAGAAACGTTACACGTCTGCAGTATTATTGTTCTTGAGTTTCATCAGTGGTCATTTAGCTGCTGTGTTTTCTGATGCTTTTCTAAACGTATCATATTATCAATACAGATTTTTAGTGGTAAGATTAGACCGTAGTCATTTATCTTAACAAGAGAAATAATCGACTTTCACTTATAACACAATACAGACAGTTACATACCATTGCAATACATCCATATGAAGACGTTGCTTCTGCAGGTTCGTCGTCGTCTTTTTCAACTCGCTCGCTCTGGCTCGAACATGTAAGTCTTCCGTTGTTGACATTTTGTAAACGTGTGAATAAAAATGTTCTTTGACTCTATATAATCGTGTATCACTAATCAAAAATGGCCGAATGGGGTGGAGTCTGAACTCAGCGACTTGAAGAGCGGACGGAGTCCTTTTTATTTAAAGAGGCCGCTCCAAAACGAGTTGCTCACAGACGCACATCAGAAAAGGGGCCTGTGGGGCTATAATAATGAGGAATTCAGACCCAAGCATTGCAGTTATGCTTTATATAGACCACAAATGTAGGATTTATATGTAAAAAGGAATTACTTAAAAGCATTATATGTATCCTTTAATGAAGTCTGAGAGCTTTCTCCTCCATTGACAGTACGCAACTACCACTTTGATGCTTCAAAAAGTTCATAAAGAGATCGTAAAACGTATCCATATGAACTGAGCGGCTTAGTCCAGTTCTGAAGAGACTCGATCGCTTTATATGCTGAACAGATTTAATTTAGGCTTTTCCTCACAATTTGAATGACATCAGTTGTGCAAAACGGAAGCTCAAGCATGTTCACTTGACGTGTGTAAACCAATGAGGTTCGATACTTGCCTTGACAAACACCACAGATCATTTCACACGTGCTGCTGCTGTCTGACTTGGTTTACCATTGACTAATTTGATGTCTCCGTTAGTTCAGGCATGGAGAAGATATACACACAGCACAGGCCATAACCTTGTGAGCCTCAACTTGGGCAGAGACAGAGTATTTAAAGGTCTAAGGTCAAGAACAGCACCTCAATGTTACCATTACCACTTACACTGTAAGCCTTGTCACTAAAATAGCTAGCACAGTGTTCATTTACAGCCAACTCAAACGGCTTCATTCTTTACTGCTGTGTGTGTGTTTAGAACGGTCCTATTATATCCTTTTTTTACGAAGTCTTGATTTTGTTTTTGGGGTGTACTAGATTATGTTTTCATGCTTGATTGTTCAAAAAACACTTTCTTTTTTACATATTTTACATTATTAAAGCTCCTCTCTCCCCAGTCTGGTTGAATGTGTCATTTTCACTGAAGCCCCTCCTTCCGACATACGAATGTGCTGTGATTGGTCAGTTGGAACGGTGTGTTGTGATTGGCAGCACTTAGTCTGTGTTCGGGAAATCTCCCACCTCCCCATAAGCGCGAGCTCCACTCAGATGTAAATATTAACAATGGCGTCAATTTTCAAACCATTTCGAGCCCGATTCAGACCCTGACAATGTTAACGAACGAGAGGATCGCACAGAATTAAATCTGTTCATCATATAAAGCGATCGAAGTCTCTTCTGAAAGTATGGACTAAGCCGCTCAATTCATATGGATTAGTTTTACAATCTCTTCGTGAACTTTGGTCACAGTGGTAGTTGCGTAGCTGTCAGTGGACGGACAGAAATCTCTCAGATTTTATTAAAAAGATCTTCATTTGTGTTCAGAAGATGAAGGAAAGTCTGCGTTTGGAATGACACAAGGGTGAGTAATCAATGACAGAGTATTTATTTTTGGGTGAACAAAATCTTTAAGTCTATTCCCAGACTAAACCGAATGTTTGAATTGTTTTAACTGAGAGCAACTAGATACCGGACATACTGTATATTAAAATTCAGGGCTGTCGCTATTAATCGCATCCAAAATGAAAGTCTGTGTTTACATAATATACAGTATGTGGGTGCACTGTGTATAATTATTTTGTACATAAATACACACACATGCATGTATATTAAAAAATAAATATTATTTATAACATATTTATATTTATATATAATATAAATTGTACATAAATATATACAGTATATACATGAAAAGATTATTTTGTGTGCGATTATTTTGGATGTGATTACTAACGATTAATCGTTTGACAGCCCTAATTAAAATATGTCCGTAATATTTTTTTCTTCTATGGCAAATTTATAAAAGCTACTATTTAACTAAGGCCTAATCCTGGCCTAATCCTAAGCCCCGTTTGTGAAACCAGGGCTTGAGGTATAAGACAGTGAGTGCTTATCGGTATATAGAAACGGTATAATGGTCTGTCTTAAAAGGTTTATATATGATTGCTCCTCTATGAATCTTCAAGAACAAGACTTCTGCTTTGTTGGGAAACAGACAGCAACTTCTGACCTTAAAAACTGGACTAATTTTCTCATAAATCATCTCTTTACTGTGTGAAATAGACAAGCTGCCAAACTTTTGCTTCGGTCAAGCATGCCATAACTCATCTGCCAAGCAGGTGTCTTTCGTTTCGACTGTCAACCACCTTCCCTTGATTCGGTGACCCAATGAAGAGCAAAGATCTGAGACAAATTTTCCTCCAGGTCTGTTGTCACTTCCCAATGGTTTCTCATTGCAGCTCTGCAATTTAGCAAGGAAACATAAAACCCCCTTCCCCCATCCAAATCCAGTCCCAAGCCCTATTGCCCTCCTTCTACCCTTTCGCCTCAATTCTGAATAAAATTACAACACAACCAACTACTCCAAATCAAAGTTTCTGCAATCTTCTATATATTTCAGTCTGATCCCGGGGCGCTTGTCTTCTTCCCCGCAGTCTAGACACAGTCTTCCAATGCAAGACAAGCAAAAAGTGGGCCAAGCGTAGAGATGGGTTCATGTTAAGATGTGTTACGTAACAAGTCGTGAGCTGGCCTCCGTATTGAGTCTGCACATTGTCCCGAACACAACACAAGCTTCTACCATCAATGAACAGTTTCCAACACAAGAATCAATCATTAATGCGCTCAACTGTTCTTGTGTCAGTTCCAGATCTAGAAAGCTGGCATAAATGGCCGTGGCGATGGGGATTGAATGAGATGCAAGGAAAAACGTAGACTCGCTTTCAGTTAAGCGTTCCCTCAAGAAACTTTTGTGATGGAAATAATAGGAGGTGGGAGCTACAACAACAACAAAAAAAAAAAACGCTCCTTTTTTCGTTATACTGTATTTTATGGATAATTATGTAAAATACACCAGGGGCTCTATCTTGCACCCGGCGCAAATGACTTTATACACTAACGCAGGCATTATTCATATTTTGCACGCACGCAAAGTGGGTTTTTTTCCTCCAAAGAGGAACGTCGGTAAACTAGGAAATGAACTAGCGCTTCCTGGGCGGATCGGCGCAAAAGGGAGGCGTGTTTCGGCGCAAACAATCCCTAGTGCTATTTTACTCTTCCAGAAAACAATTGCGCCACTGACCAGAAAAAAACTGGTCTAAAGTCAGTTGCGCATTGTTTTAATGCTATTTTAAACGCGCGTGCTTGGCCATAATGTACAGTAGCGGGTGCTCAATGCGTATACACTTTGATTCTCTCATCAACACAGATGCAGTGGTTTTTATTTTTGCAAATCATACATTATAACAAGGAAAAATATTAACACATGAGGGAAATCATTGTGGTTTACATGAAGATGAAAAAAACTAATTACCCAATTTTTTAAGGTTAATTGTAGTTCTGAAGGATCTGACCTGTTTGCCCAATAGTGGCAAGACACATATGTATATAATGTTTAAACGATGCGGATGTGGGAGGGTTTCTCCCATCCCCATACAACGTCACTTCTGTCTTTTTCACTGCCCAGACAAGAACGTCGGTCTCCTCGGCTGTGAACAGCTCCTGGCGCGCGCCTGTAAACCCGCCGTTATAATAACAATCTGTCATGCAACTTGCGCACCTGCTCTTAAAGGGTATGTTGGATGGTGCTCTGATTGGTTTATTTCACGTTACGCCCAAACCACACCTATGAATAATGAACTACTTCAGACCAATCTCTTTCAGATTTGCACCAGGCGCAAGAGGCATTTATCCCGCCGGTAAAATAGCAAAAGCGTTGGGACCCGCCCACAAAGTTACTTGCGCTTTGCCATTTGCGTTTCAGATCGTTAAAATAGGGCCCCAGGTGTTTTAACCCATCTCTTTTGTCCACTTTCAATCGCTTCACTCCTGATTTCTTCGAGAGGGTCTATGGGTGGGTAAATGTTAGGGGTGTAATGATACACGTATTCGTATTGAACCTTTTCGCTACAAGGCTTTCGGTTCAGTTTTCGGTACGCATATTTGAACCGAACGGTTCGTTGGACCATTTATCCTGCCGACCAAAATTTCGTTATTTCAAATGTAGGTGTGTCGCGCGTGGCAAGCGCACTCATGTAAGAGACGATGGTGTGACCACAGCATTGCCCAACATCAAATGGCAAATGTAATGTAAGCGGAACGAAGCTGAGCTACTCGTTATTGTGTGGTTGACGACCGTTTATCAGTTTGGACCAATGCAGCGCGAGCCGATCTTAATCATCAGCACTGTTACTACACAGCCAAATCCAGTAAAGAAAACACTTAAATTCGCCACTGAAGTAATAACATCGCTGTGAGATCTAGTGAGAAACATTCACATTTCTCCGTTATTAATGGATCAAACCGCGCTGACGTGGAAACCAGGAAGAAACATTGTGCCATGAATGAACTATCCAGTGTCCACAGATCAGCAACATTCACCATGGATTTACTGTAGCAACACTACTATCTGTAACCATGGGAGTTTGGCAGGAATAGTAGGCTATAATGCTTTCAAGTAACATCACATCTGTTTTATTTTGACATTATGAATACAATTGCTGCCCTCAAATGTTAATCTGAACTAAAATAAACCTTTGTTTATAACAATTAACTACAATATTAAAAGTAAAAAAAAAATCATACTTTATGATGTTAGTTTTAATAAAAATATAATAAAAAAATTAAATCAAGGAAATTTCTCTGCCGTTTCTTTCTTTTTGCTGTTTCGGAAACGTACCGAACCGCATCGCACCGAACCGTGACACAAGTATACCGTATCGAACTGAACCGTGAATTTTGTGAACCATTACACCCCTAGTAAATGTATGTTTTTTTTTCAGATCTTTCGATCTAATGGACAAAATAAGTGCACGCAATTTACATATGAACACGACAGGAGACAATAGAAAACATGTGGAGGACATGAGCTTTCGTTTCTGCTCTGACATCCGCAACACCAGCGCGAACGCTGTGAGTGTGTGTTAGAAACCAGGAATGATGAGAGAACATTGCGCTCGCTGACGTTTTTCATCTTCAAACCGAACTTGGGTCTCCAGCCGACAAAGTTTGAATCCGTCTGGCTAGCGCTCTCCCCATAATGTTCACGCATTAGGTCAGTAGGCGAAGAAAAGACAGTGTTTTTTGCGGCTGTGTGAATGCATTTGACCCCACGAGCGTTTACACTACGAGAGCAATCTGGTCAAATGTGTTCAACTACCTCTGGAAGTGATCGAAAGTGCCAGAACTGTAGAAATAAACTCATACAGATTTGGAACAACATGTGTTGGTGAGTAAGTGATGACAGAAAGGGGTGAACTATTACTTTAAAGCTACACTGTGTAATTCTTTTAGTTTATTCTTAGCTAAAAGCAGTTAGTTCTTTCAAAAATATATGTGCTCATTAATGTATATTTACTTCATTCAAGTAATAAAGTATTCTCGTGAGTGTACAATATGCCATTGAAAAAACATACGGGTAAGGGGTTCTAATGTCGGTTCGCCATGTTGCCCCTCCATCTTGAAAGTACATTAGCCAAAGAGGGACATACCCGTTAATTCAAGCTTCGCCTTTCACGTTTACGTTTGAGTTAACACTCATGGCTGAGGTCGAAACTGGAAGCCATGTTAATATTGGACTACATTGGCCACCGTAGGAGTTAAAACGAAATCGGAATTGAGAGGAACAGAAACTAATATTCACTGGATGGTCATATACCTTTTCACCACTAGATGGGGGTAAAAATCACACAGTGTAGCAGTGCATGCACGCTGTGTTTTCAATGGTTTTATTTGAGCCAATGCAATGAAAACATGCCAAATTGTGCAGACATCATTTTTGGCCAAGCTGACAAAGCTCACACTCATTATTCCCAGCATATAATTCAATCAATTTTGTGGCTTTTAGTGAAAATGGCACATGCACAAAGCTTCTTGAGCCAATGCTCAGGAGAACCATAATGAAAACCAATGAAATATTAATGACTGGTTATATTTTTCTTAATGTATGATTCCTTTCCTTGAGCTTTTTGTTTGTACATTTGTGTAGCTGTAGTTTGAGCCTAATAATTTGGTAGTTAAAAACCTTAACCAAAGGTAGTGTGTTGTCTTTACCCCGATATAACATATTCCTTATATGTTGATGGTTTAATCGAAATTGAAGGGTCATTAAAGGGATAGTTCACTTTGAAATTATTTTTTGGTATGTTTTATCTTACCTCAAGGGCATCCAAGATGTAGGTGTCTTTGTTTCCGCAGTAGTTTCAATTGATATTTTTAGGTCAAACCGTTCATGTCTGTCAGTCATATAATGCAGGTCTATGGTCACCACCTCAAAGAGCATGCACAGAGAAGTCCAAATTAAACATGATTTAATGACTCGTAAATGTAAGTACACATTGATGGCCTAAGACACAAAAACAAACGGTTTGTGTGAGAAAACAAACAAACGATTAAAATATTTATAGTTAACTCACGATTAATCGCACATTTTTTATCTATTCTAAATGTCTCTTGATTTCTTTTTGTCCCATTATTATTTCTCATTTTAATGCTCTTATCAACATGAAAAAGTGGATCGGTTTGCTTTGTGCAAATGGTTTTTTTATTTTATTGAAAACAACATTGCCATATACTGTGTTCAATTTCACACTAACATTCTCACTTGGAGCAAATAATCTCTCACACAATGTAACACTGTCCATCAAGGGGGCGGGCAGAGGGGGCGGAGAATTCGCATCAGCTGTGTGTGTGTGCTTGGCCATCATCAAGCGGTATTTCAGACTGGACGTGCTCCTACTGATGATAGCTCAGTTCACAAAAACACACAGATCACTTTGGTCTTGTCAATTTAACCATTTGGCAACTTTTTAAAAGTAAACTTTCCATTCAGAATCTTATTGGCATCCATTTCGGCGTCTCGTGCTCGTCATCCACTCAAATTGTAACGTTAACCAACTATTCGGCCAGCTAGCAAGCCAAAACGAGTGTGTGCGGCCTGCCTGTTTTGTTCACGGTCTAGCTAGATCCGCTTGTGCCTTGGTCGACGAAGAAACAAAACGTCCTCGCGCAGCACAAGCCATTGAAATGAATGGTTTTCATAGCACAGCGCACGCATGCCACGTCCTGATGCATGTGAAAGAAAATTACAAAGTTTGCTAGGCCAAAAAGACCGTTAATCGCGCAATAAAAAAAAAATTGACGCCGTTAACGCAAACCCATTTTAACAAGTTTAATAACACGTTTAACTGACAGCGCTAGTTTTTACCTCTTGTAACCACTTGGTAAATAACTATATAAATACTGTTCGTTTTATAAACGATATAAATACTGTTAGTTTTCTCACACAAACTGCTTGTTTCGTGTCTTAGGCCATCAATGTGTACTTACATTGACGAGTCATTAAATCATGTTTAATTTGGACTTCTCTGTGCATGCTCTTTGAGGTGGTGAGACAAGAAAGGTTTGACCTAAAAATATCAAAATGTTAAATACTGTGGAAACAAAGACATCTACATCATGGATGCCCTTGAGGTAAGATAAAACATATCAAAAATTAATTTCAAAGTGAACTATCCCTTTAAAACCAAATATAGTGTAAATATCCCCTCTGGCCACTAGTGTGTGTTAAAGGATAATTCCAGTATTCAACACATTGAGCTTATTTTGTAGTTTGTTTTGAATGAAATAGAGTGGTGGGCATAGACATTTTGACAATGGGTCCTGTCTCGAACTTTTTGACTTTTTTAGAATCGCCTGTGACGGCATTAGACTGGCTGTCTATGGGCATGCACAAATATGTCCTTAAAACAACCCTTAACGTTTATTTTCAAAACTGTGCAACTCACCGAGTGGATGGTGGTGTTCGTTGATGATTAAAAACAAATATATTGGCGCAATGAATGCTTTTAATCTGTGTTGTTTGCTATAGTGGAACTATTTTTTCAGATACCTCACAACCGTGTATAAACTTCCGTCTCGATATTTGAGTCTGAAGCGTTAGCACACTCCCGACCACTTGATGGCGACAACCAGGACGCTGTATGGGCCACGGTGTCTCAGCGCACCGTAAAAGAAGTCACAGACACAGTCGAATACATGGTCGAATATGGCAAGACGGAGAACCGAGCGAAAAGACTCCAACCAAATGTAAACAGACCCCTTTCCGTTTCTGGTAGCTAGCACAGTAATATCAATGAGCACTGAGTCCTCCAGCAGACATCAATGCGATTTAAAAAAATTACAAATAAAACACGACAGAAACGTTATTTCGCTGACGTTACGTTTTTAATCATCAACGAAAACCACCATCCACTCGGTGAGTTGCACAGTTTTGAAAATGAACGTTAAGGGTTGTTTTAAGGACATATTTGTGCATGCCCAAAGACAGCCAGTCTAATGCTGTCACAGGCGATTCTAAAAAAGTCAAAAAGTCGAGACAGGACCCATTGTCAACATTTCTAAGTCTACCACTCTATTTCATTCAAAACAAACTACAAAATAAACTCAATGTGTTAAATACCGGAATTATCCTTTAAGGCTAGATGTTGTGCGATCTTGCCTTCTCTAGGAGAGATGGTGGGTAATCTTGTCTCGGAGAGCCTCTCTGCCCTGCTGTTCATTCGGCCCTTATAGACCTGTCCGTTCAAACCCATGATGTTCACTTCTTCGGCCTGAAGGAACAGAGCTCACGGTTCATACACACACACACAGTTCAGAATGATTGTGTGAGCGTCACGTGTTCAGACCTGTGTGGGCGGTCCAGAGGACACGGGCCGACTCACCTTCGTCACTCTGGATCAGGTGTGTGAAGGGCTGAATGCGGGTGAAGCGGCGGCTGGGATAGGTGAGGGTGTGACTGCCCCGCAGCTACGGCCCAGGTAACTGTAATCCGCCATTTCTGGGATCCTCTCACTGAATACAACATCCAGCTCTCAGACTCCGTCACACTGTCAGTCCAAATCTGATTAATTGTGTATCCGATCTGAATTATTGACTGTCCACACACTGTGTATCACAACATTTCAGATCTGGTTTGCTCACTCCACAAGCACTGTGCACGGATCCTGGGTTACAAGTATGAAGTATAATTCTGAGCTTAATGAAGCAAAGGCAGAAATGTAGGAGGCTGATATGTACGACCATCTCCTGACTGAAATAGATTTACAGAAACGTGATTTGAAAAGGATATCAAACCACATAAATCTAATTCAGTCATGAAACTCTGAGGGGCGCCGGCTGATCAGTCCTTTACATGCGATCTGCAAGCAATCACATCATCACCGCATGGCACAAGCTGATTGGCCTCTGCCAACCCTGCAGCCAATGAGATTGCATGCTCAACATTCAAATATCTTGCTTCAGTGTTTGCTGTAGCTCCTCCACTTCCCCGGCTCCAACTGCCCAGATCTGCTACAGGATTTGTGTGTGTGTTTTAAAGGAGTAGTTCACTTTAAAAAAAAACTTTTGCTGATAATTTACTCACCCCCATGTCATCCAAGAGGTCCATGTCTTTCTTTCTTCAGTCGAAAAGAAATTAAGGTTTTTGATGAAAACATTCCAGGATTTTTGTCCATATGACACCGCATCCTAACTACACGCGACGGATCAAATTCCCAGCGACAGCAAGTGTGTCTGTCCACACTAGACGCGACGCGACTGTGAGATGCCACATATTCAGAACAGCGTGTGAGCTATGGTGTAAGCAGAGTCTCTCTGTGAAAGCGCACTGTTGGCCCGCAGTCGCATTGGAAATGGGTAAGGACATAATCAAATCAAGAAATAACATTATTAAAAATCAGAACATTAACAAAATATACTCATTGACTAATTTTGTGATGAAGTACAGTTGTATGTTTGCATATAATTCATTTTGAACGCTATATTATCTGCTTTCACAATCTGAGGTAAATTATCCGTTATCTTGTGGCACAATGACCTATTTTTAACTAAAAATAAATAATGTGTAGATCATAAACAGTGTAATTTATTCATTCTGTCAGCCGCGACGTCGTAGAAATAGGAACCGTTTCTAAATTAGAAACTTCGCGCGTCAGCGTCGCGTATGGTTAGGACAAAAACTCTGATTAACATGGAAAAGATACCTTTTATCGCGTGTCGCGGCGTCGCGTCGCGTGTAGTTAGGACACGGTGTAATGGACTTCAATGGGAACCAAACGGTTCAAGGTCCAAAAGACAGTTTCAGTACAAACTGCACACTGTTCAAAGGGCTTTAAATGATTCCAGACGAAGAATAAGGGTCTTATTTAGCAAAACGATCCCTCATTTAACTCTCAGGTGCTCTTCGGTCATTTCTGACCGAAACATTTTCTGTTTTGAAATTCTAAAAATCACAGCTTCATCGGAATGTTACGAAACTTGGTGACTTTTATGGCATTGGGTATGTGAACACAAAAAAAAAAAAAAATTGAGGTCATGATCCGAGCAGGCTAAGTGGTCGTAAAAAAAAAATAGTCACACTTGTGCTCTTCGGTCAAAAATGACCGACCATAGGAAATGAATGGGAAATTGACAAAAACACAAAAAACGTTGAGAATTTTTGTGTGTACAATCTACAAATCGGCCACGATGCAGAAAAAAAGTGCTCAGCATTGAAGGGGTGACACTCTAAAACAGCAAGAGTGCAAAACAGACATACCCACCCCTACACACACACACACACACACTTTTATACACAAAAACACCAATAAATTGTGATTAGAGAACTCTGTTTTGAATATTTAAAAATCACAGCTTCTTCAGAAAATTACGAAACTCTGTGACTTTTATGGCATTGGGTATGTGAACACAAAAAAACTGAGGTCATGATTAGAGCAATTTAAGTGGTCGTAAAAAAATGAGTCACACTTTTGCTCTTTTGTCAAAAATGACCGACCCATAGGAAATGAATGGGAAATTGTTTTGTATTTTTAAAAATCACAGCTTCATCGCAATGTTACAAAACTTAGTGACTTTTATGGCATTATGTATGTGAACACACAAAAAATTGAGGTCATGATCTGATCATGCTAAGTGGTCTTAAAAAATAGTCACACTTGTGGTCTTTGGTCAAAAATGACCCCCATAGGAAATGAATGGGAAATTGTAAAAAAAAAAGGAAATTTTTTTTTTGTGAATTTTGTTTTTTTGTCATTTTTTTTTATAAGAAAGAGTTTTTGAGATTGTTTCAACTATATATTCAAATCCACCAGCAACAACAAAAAATGTGTTCATAAACAGCTGGGGAATTCACATGGCACTCCATAGAGAGCTGTACATGCCATAGTGGTAACACCATGATTCTACGCTTTTCTCTATACTGTAACCAGATGGTGCTAATTTTCTTCAAAAATATTTTTTTTTCTGAAGGCCTAGATTCTATATTAAACTAAAATACTGCATTCATATTTTTTTGAAAAAAAACAAAAAAAAAAAAAAAAAAAAAAATATATATATATATATATATATATATATATATATATATATATATATAATTCCATGGCAAAAATAAACCATAAATATTGCATACATATTAATAAACTCAATTAAATTGTCTCAAAATACTAAATTAAAAAGAATAAATATTATAGAACAAAAATAAATTGCATTGGTTTTACTGGGATGGAGAAAGTTTCATTTTTAGGTGTCCGGTCATTTCTAACCGGAAGATAACAAGTGTGACTCCGAAACGAAGAGCACCTGAGGGTTAAAAAAGATTAACAAAATTGAAGTGTTATAAGCCCAAATGGTCGCCTTCTGTGATGCACATTCCTGACTCTCCTGTTCAAACTCGTCCATCAAAATGAACACATTTTTTCCAAGTCAATTCGTTCATTTTGTTCGTTGAATTAACCAAATGATATTTAAAAAAGATTTGTTCATTTTGATGAACGGAGTTCGAACAGGAGGGTCACGAACTCTCATCACAAAACAGAGCAAGGCGACCATTTGAGCTTATAAAACTTGAACTTTGTTATATATTTATTTTAAATGAGTGATTGTTTTGCTTGATAAGACCCTTATTCATCATCTGGAATCGTTTAAAGCCCTTTGAACAGTTGCACTGAAACTCCATTTGGACCTTGAACCGTTTTGGACCCCATTGAAGTCCATTATATGGAGAAAATCCTGGAATGTTTTCATCAAAAACCTTAATTTCTTTTCAACTTGAAAAGAAAGAAAGACATGGACATCTTTGATGACATGGGGGTGAGTAAATTATCAGCAAAAGTTTTTTTTTTAAAGTGAACTACTCCTTTAATACAGGACATCTTACAAGCTCACAGCAGTGTGTGTGTGTGTGTGTCTATTCACAGTTGCAATTAAGATGCTAATTCATTAAGATGCTAAAACTGTTTAGAGAGTTGTAATGATTGAAGTGAATGTAGCTTGAAATGGATTTGTAAAAAAAAAAAAAAAAAAAAAAAAAAAGTAATTCTAACTTGCTAAATATTATCAAATTCCTATCGGATATGCACAAAAATCTCATTTGGATTGACAGTATGAACACGGCTTTAAAGATAAAAGATTCCAAAAGGGTTTTTGCAGCAATGCCATAGAAGAAACATTTTGGGTCCCATAAAGAACCAATAAAAAGAATCTTTTGTGAAATGGAAAGATTATACGGCTGTTAAAGGTTCTTCATTGAACCTTTAGCGACCAATAAAGAAACTTTAAGAGTGGAGATATACAGAACATGTACCAGAGTAACTATAGGAGAGTTTCAGACTGACGTCTACCTAGGGAACCTTGTCTCTGCGTGTAACGAGTCTAACTCACTGCTTGCTCAGGGTCCAGCTGCTCCTCTGTCCTGGGCCCGAGGTGGGCCGATAGCCGGTTCGAGAAAGTTCTGGCAATTCCTGGATGTAAGGGAGCTTGGGTCTCCTTGATGTGGGCTCTTGACCTATCTGCCTGCACATTAAAACATGTCTGCGCTCATCCTGTGCCAAACCTCTCTCAAAACAAGCTATTCTAAAGCTAGAACCAGACAAATAAACAGCCAGTTCTCATTGATCAACTTATTCAGGCTTCATCAGTAATTGCAACTGCTCATGTGGCGAGTATTTCATTGCTTACTTTCAATTTTATTTACACTGGCGTGGCAAATATTGGGAGACGTGCAATGCACTTAAAAATGTCGTTTCATTCAATAACTACAAAATATACCCCCAGTAAAAAAAAGTTCAAGGATACTTTTATTAAATAAAGTAAATTTTGCTAGTATACTTCATGTGGTATGCATAATTATATAAATGTGCTAGTAGTATACTTGTAGGTGTACTATTTTAATACTTTTTGAGGAAAAATAGTCTAAGTTTCTATTGAAATAAACTTATAAACTATTTACTTTTAGTATTTTTTATACACTACCAGTGGATTGATGCTAATGATTTAGGTATATAAAGATAAGGAGACTTTCCCTAGTGAAAATAAATGTCCTAAAATGTATTTTGAAATACATTTATTTTATGCAAAATATAGTGCAAATACATTAACATATTTATCTACTTAACGTAAATACCCTGCAAATGTACTTTTAGTTTGCTAAATTGATATACTTAAAATCTGCTAAATTGTCAAACTAGTTTTGAGCTTAATGCACTTTAGTTATCCAGAAATAGTGTTGAAGTTTAAACTAGAGATATACTTAAGTATATTTGATTGTGCTTAAGTAGAACTTATTGCAAGTACACAAATCTTTCATTTAAAGACTGATATTATACACAGATCATACTACCCCACATTTATAACACATTTTAGGCGTAATATTAAGAAGTGTGCTGCAATAACTAAATAAGTACTCCACATAAAGTTTAATTATAATTGTTGCATCAGTAAGTCTCAAGCGATATGTCAGTAAATATGTTAATTGTAGTGTACTTAGTATGAAATAAATGTATTTTATTTGCATTTTTATTCCACTAGGGTCACTAAAAACTTGATTAAAAAAACATGCTTTTCTTAAATATATCTTGATCAAAAGAACATTAAGTACAAGCCAAATATACTTAGACTAGTCAAAATAGCACACTTACAAAGACCGAAAGTATACTCTTATTTAAAGTTTTAAAAAGCACACTAAAAGCGCACACAAATATTTCTTATTTATTCAGGGAAGCTCTGAATTATTTGAAATCTAAGTTTCTGTGAAATGTTTTGCTAGGAAAGTGTACTTGTGCTTCTAGTGTACTACTTCTAAGTGTGACCAAATGCTTTCTGTCATTTCAACGAACAGCGTCCTTAGAGTACAGGAGGCTGCGGTACAGATCGATGGGGTTCATGTCAGCTTTAGTGTGTGGGATCTGCAGAACGGATGAAGATGTCTGTGTTTTGAGTCCCTCTTGTGGACAAGCAGTGGTAAATGTGTGTGTGTGTCTCACCTGCTGCAGTGCTGGCGCGTCTGCTCCAGCTCGTACACAGAGTAGGGCCGGCTGGACCTGCGAGAGGCAGTCCTGGGGCCGAAGGGCAGGGTGGAAATGAGCCTGCAAACATTCACATATTAACCATCGAAATCATCTTACAAATTTATTTAAAATAGACATATTAATTCCTAATAATAAATATCAATGAGTTTTTTTTAGGGTTACTTCACTTGACATGAATTAAACTATGTGTGTATAGTAAAATGCTAACCTTTCATGGAAGTAAAAGAATTGAAAGTGGGGGAATCACATTATGAAATAAAAGTTTCTCTCCAAAACACGTTGGCCACAATTATTGGCACCGACTAGAAAATCTTACGAGTAAAATATCTCCGAAGTATATTCCCATTAATATTTACTTAGGGCTGTCAAACGTAATCACGATTAATCGCATCCAAAATAAAAGTTTGTGTTTATATAATACATGTGACTGCACTGTGTATAATTATTTTTTATATATAACACGCACGCATGTATATTTAAGAAAAATATTATTTATACATGAAATATTTATATTTATATATAATATAAATTATATATAAATCTATATACAGTATAGACATGAAAATATTTCTTAAATATATACAAGCATGTGTGTGTATTTATATATACTGTATGTATATATATATATATATATATATATATATATATATATATATATATATATATATATATATATATACAAAATAATTATACACAGTGTACCCACATATATTATATAAACACAAACTTTTATTTTGGATGCGAATTAATCGCGATTAATCGTTTGACAGCCTGAATATTTACACTTTTTTTAGCACACCAGGGTAACTAGGAACATAAGGTTGTCTAGCTATGACTTCTTGTTTCACAGGAGTTTAAATATGAGGAAACACAAAGGCCAGATTTCCCGAATCATCCATCACAATGAATAAAACCAAAGAATATAGTTTCTGATGTGCAACAAAAGATTGTTGAGCTTCACAAAATACAAAGTGGATGTAAGAAAAATAGCTAAAGAATTGAAAATTCCCATTTTGACCATCAGGGCAATAATTAAGAAGTTATAATCAACTAAATATGTTACGATTCTGCCAGGAAGAGGATGTGCGTCTATAATTTCTTAATGGACGGTGAGGATGAAAGTTTGAGTGGCCAAAGACTCTTCAAGGATCAAAGACGGAGAATTGCAGAGATTAGTTGAGTCTTGGGGGTCAGAAAGCCTAAAAAAGATCAAACAACCCTGAATCCCCACATGTTGTTTGAGAGGGTTTCAAGAAAGATCTTCCTCGCTCCTCCAAGAACAAACTCCAGCATATTCAGTGGTCAGACACGATCTGAATCTTCAAAAGGAACCGGATTCTGTGGTCAGATGAAGCTAAAAAAGGCCTTTTTGGCAGCAAATCCACCAGATGTGTTTGGTGCAAACTGGGATAAAAAGCACCCCATGTCTATGGTTAAATATACCGTCCCAGTCCCTGACCTGAACCCTTCAGAAGAGGAGTAAAAAGAGATTGCAAAAAGTATTTAATAACAGGGAGACAATAATTGTGGCCAGCGTGATTTGGAGAAAAGCATTTATTTCATAATGTGATTTCCCCCCACTTTAAATTATTTTACTTCAGAGAAAGTAATATTAGTAAGTAGATATTTGTGAATTTTTTGAATGAGAGTATTTTGAAATATTTTTGATCATATTTACCAGGTGTGCCATTAATTCTGACCACAACTGTTTATATATATATATATATATATATATATATATATATATTTATCTTGATAAACAGTATTGAGGGTCTACATGGGTTACGATTCGTTATTTTTTGTTGTGGTCACATTGTTGAGGGCATTTTACGAAGTAATCAATTACTGTAATTTACTTTTCCTTTGATAAAGACATTTTTCTGTATTTGAATTAGTTACTTCTGATTTAATAGACTACACAACAATTCTATATAAAACAACAGTAACATCAAAATGCAGCTTCTAATGTTAAAATGTATGTTTTTAATGTAACCCTTTACACTCTTTGGTCAGTGCAAGAATAATTTATGCAATTATTTATTTGAAAGAATGAAAAGAGTCTATCCTTGTTTTGTTCAACTGGTCGAGGTTGAAAGGCGATTTAGAAAGTAATTAGCAATGCAATCCTTTACAGAGAGAATAATTACTACAGTAATCTAATTACACTATTGAATATGTAATTAGTATCCAGTAATTCATTTCTTTTTTAGAGTAACTAACCCAACACTGATGTCATAACAACAAAATCCCTCTATTTTAATTGGTAGCATCACATTGACTTGACTATTAAACTTTACTCAAGACAATATAATTTTTATTTATTGATTAATGCTTTTATTTTAATATTTGAATTTATTATTACATATTTATTTTAATTTGGAAATGAAACAACATCATTGTTGTCACATTGTTGTCACAGGAGGTGTATTTAAGTCATTGTCTAAATAACTCATTTTTAATGAATGATTTGTGTCAAAAACAAGGTGTGTCGTGTGTGTCCTGTATAATAAGTACGTACGGTCCTGGTGTCATCATTTCCACTGGACGATCGCAGGAGATGCAGTGAAACCGGGACACTTGTCTTTGACGAGAGAAAAATACAAAGACGGTGAAGGTTTGTTTCCATACAAGCATCATCCTGTTCTTCAGAAGATTGTTATGAAATCCGCCTCAGACATTAAAATGCTCATGATAACTTTCATTAACTTTAGGATAAATAAGTAAATCCACTTCACCAGCTAATCACTCTTCGACAGCGATGTCATAGAAATATACAGAGCTACCGCGAAAAAGTTCACAGACAAAATTTCTAGGTCTATATGTCTAAAGTGAACCTGGTCGCTCACTTCCTGAGTCCGGCGGCGTCGTCCTGCTCGGGAGCGACTGTGTCTGCAGACTCTTGTGGATCTTTCTCCAGTGATCATCCAGCTGTTTCTTCAGAGGATCCAGCTCAATCCGGTTCAACTAAAGCACAAATCATACACATTACAGAAAATACTTGTTACTATCCAACAACATACGATGGAAGTTCAGGGGCTCTTCTGAGATTTGCCAAGATTAACCCTCTGGTGACCTTCAGTCACTTTGTCGTGCTTAAAGTCCCTGTAAAGTCAAAATTAAGTATGTGTTCTGAGTTTGTCACACCACAGAAAAATGTGTTATTAGCCACCCAGTCAAATTTGAATGATAAAAAAAGCCGGCAAGTACATAAAATAAGCGATCAAAATCTTGAAAAAATGAGCAGTTATCTCTGTTCTCAAACGCTGGGGGCGTGTCTGGCTGTGCTGAAACCACGCCCACTAGCGGGAAAGCTGTCGACGGTGATATTAGGGTGAAACTGCTTTCGCGACGGGAGAATGAACACTGAGGCGGGAGATAGTCGTTTCGGCCCTGTTCACCAGTAACAGTGTATTATCAGTGAATCCCAGTTGTCTCTGAGGAAAGTTAGAAACTATCCAGTGTAAAATGATCAATAGAGAGGTGCGGGTGTTGGCGGTGATCCTCAGCTCTTCATCAGGTATAGGCTCTCTAAAAACCTCTTCTTGATGTGATCGTTTTTAAGGGAATTTAAATGACGATACCGATCTGTTTTGTACATGATCGCATCCAGGTAGTAGCCCTATGCATGTCCGTGTTCGAAGGCATAGCTAGCTCGCAAACTGTAGGCTCAGCTGTAGTAACTAATAGTAGGCTACTGACAGTCACTCGCGATTGAGCTGTGAATGCGAATGTGCTCGGGGAGTGTTATTGTGTGTTATGGGAGAGATCAGACTCTGTGCGTAATTAAATAGGGGGGTGTCCGGGAGCTCTTGGGCTCCAGTGCGTCATCGAGCCCTGTTTTAGCCCCGCCCAAACAATCCGTAAAATTGCAATGGTGAAAAACTGTTTAACGGTCTAACTCCACATTTCAGTACTTCACAGGTCACAGTCTTTGTAATATGTTAACATGTTTTATGTTTTCACAGTTTTTGTAATATGTTTAATCAGAATGGTAAAACTTTTTGGCACTTTATATGTAAACACACACAAAAAAATCATGGACATGTATTCGAAAAGGGTTAATGGTCCTGAAAAAATAGTCACAATTGTGCTCCTCATAACGAAGGCATTGGAAATGAATGGGAAATGGAATTCATCTAGTGGAGCCAAAACGTGTGACTAAAGTGCGGCCAAACTAAATCTGACTGAAATTCATCTGAAATTCATTTGAGACATGAAGCTCAAATGTGGAGCACACATGTTTAGATTTATGGCTTTGATATTTTGGCAGTTTAACAGGTTTTTTGGGTAAAACACGTTTGTAAAATATATATATATATATGTAATCTAAATATTGAAAATAGTATTTTTACTTTGTTTCACTTATAATTAGGGCTGTCACATTATTAATTCGTGATTAATCGCATCCAAAATAAAAGTTTGTTTTTACATAATATATGTGGGTGCACTGTGTATAATTATTTTGTATATATATTAGGGCTGTCAGTTTAACGCGTTATTAACGGCGTTAACGCAAACCCATTTTAACGGCGTTATTTTTTTTATCGCGCGATTAACGGTCTCTTTGTCCTAGCAAACTTTGTAGTTTTTTCACATGCTTTTGCAACAGCGCGGCATGCGTCCTGATCCATTTTTGGCGTCTCGCGCTCGTCATCCACTCAAAGCCGGCTCACAAGCCGAAACGTGTGTTTGCGGCGTGCCTGTTGTTTTGTTTACGGTCTGAGATCCGCTTGCTCTTTGATCGAAGAAGCAACAGAACGTCCTCGCGCTGCGCAAGCAATTGAAATGAATGTGTTTCAGAGCGCAGCGCGAGGACGTTTTGTGCCGCACACACTCGTTTGGCTTGCGAGCCGGCCAAATAGTAACGTTACGTTTTGAGTGGATGACGAGCGCGAGACGCCGAAATTGATGCCCTGAAGATTCTGAATGGAAAGTTTACTTTTAAAAAGTTGCCAAATTGTCCCATTTACAAGACCAAGTGATATGTGTTTTGTTGTTGTGAACTGAGCTATCATCATTGCAGCACGTCTGAAACACCACTTGATGATGGCAAAGCACACACACACACAGAGATGATGCGAATTCTCCACCCCTCGTCAATATCAGAACCTCGTCAGTATTTCTTTCACTCTATTATTGATAGACAGAGTTACATTGTGTGAGAGATTATTTATATATGTGTGAAATTCAGCACTATTCCAATGTTATTTTCAATAATAATAATAATAATAATAATAAAAACATTTGCACTAAACAAGCCAATCCACTTTTCCATGTTGATAAGAGCATTAAAATGAGAAAAAAATAATGTAACAAAAAGAAATCAAAAGACTAGATAAATATATAAAATAGATTAAAATAGATAAAAATGTGCGATTAATGCGATTAATCGCGAGTTAACTATGACATCAATGCGATTAATCGCGATTAAATATTTTAATCGTTTGACAGCACTAATATATATATATATATATGTTTAAAATGTTCGTGAGTGGACGTCTTCTGCTCACCAAGAGCATATTTTGTATTTTCCGCAAAAAACATCTAAAATATAAACACTTATAATATGCTTTCAAGACATCAACATAGTGTCTGGCCCAGATTCGGCACGCATGTACCAGATGCCAGACACTATGTTGCTGTCTGAGGTTACTATAGTGAATCAGGGTGAGATAAAAACATATTTTGAGGAAGGATTGATGATGTATTGACTCATAATTTAAATGTAGTTACATAGTGTACCTTCAAATATATTCTCCAATCCCAGTTAGATTGATTGCGCTGAAAAGTGTACAGTGTGTCATTGTGGCTCAATCGATACATTGCTCTGTTTGTTTGAGCATCTCGACAGTGGATGCTCAGTCACCAGGATGAGTTTCAGCTGGACTATCTGTTTGACTGACACAAATGACACACTTCCCCTTTTACAACAATAGAAGTCTAGGGTAATTCTGTTTAGATAATTACATAAACTGTAACGACGAAAACAAACAGCCTTCAGAGGAACTTGACTATCAGAAAATCTGATCACCCTGAAAAAGTGTGAGGGTGAGAGGAAAGGTCAGGGTGTAGTATTTATAGTTAGTTTGATTATTTTCTCTCGTACCTTCTCTTTATCTTCAAAAAGACAGTCCACAAGAGTCCTCAGATGATTCAGCTGCTCCAGATCATGGTCAGGAATCTGCCGCTCTCCTGCAGACGTCACGGAAAATGTCAGAATCATACTTACACAAGTTTTTACTTTGACCTTGTATTTATTAAAAATGTACATGTAACATGCACATGTAATTCATTTTCTATAACCTGTCAATATTTGATTGATTTGCAGGTGTAACATGCAGATGAAGGCGCCTGTAATGGCCATTTTATATTAAAGGGGCTTTATATAGAGTTGTCATTAGCGATACCGGTGGCTTCTAAGTGAAAAGTCAATCGTTTTTAGTATTGTTGTTTTGGACCCCGTTGCCTTCCATTGAATGGGAAAAACTGTCTTCAAAATATCTTATTTTCAATAGATAAAGAAAGTCATACAGGTTTAGAATGACATGATGGTGAGTAAATAATGACAAAACTATCCCTTTAAACCCAGACTGCAACGTAGTGGACTTGACCCAGATCCGGGGCCATGCGTAGAATCCACATGTACCCAGATCTGGGGCCTCATTTATAACCGTTGCGTACGCACAAAACAGGCCCTGGCTGAAAGAGGCGTACGCCACTTCCGACGCATAAGTTGTGATTTATAAAAACATACTTGACGGGAAAATGTGCGCACCTGCACGCAAACTCTGACCCATGCGTACGAACGTTTTGGAGATGCCGCAGTTTGCGCGACATCGATGGTAGAGCTCAGAGGTAAATGTCTTTTTGAACACTTTTAGACAGAAAATCTAAGGAAATTATACATATACAGAAAGATAATACAAATATAATTTCACTCACCAAACCTATCACTTGAAGCAAATATCCATCCCTTCTTAAATATCCGCGCCAGCGAGCGCGTGGGCCGTTTAGTGAAACCGACGCACATCATATATAGCCTATAATCTAACGGCAGATGAAGTAAAACCGTAAATCTTCATTATGAGTCCATCATAAATACAGTGCATGTTCACAATAACAGTTTAAAAATGAATGATTTAAACTATGTTTTACTTCTGATATAAACATTTAGATTAAATATGCCATTCTCATTAATGGTGTTAAACACTTAAACATGAAATCATTACTGAGAAGTTACAACATTTTTATATTCAATAAATATAAATATTTGTTGTGGATGTGATGCTTTTGAACACTTCCTCTGGCATGCTGTCTGTGTTTTAATGTGTTAACTACATAGATAATTGCTTATCATGATAGCAGATTGTCTGAGAAAATGGTTTTGTGCAAATAATGCACAACAAGGTCTATCTGTTTCCATTTAAAATATAAATTATTAATTTTAATTAATTAATTCAATTAAAATACTATTTGGCCAGTGGAAAAGATTGAGAAAAAACTTTCTCTGAAATGTATTTTGCACTATTTTATTTTATTTATAAAAAAAAAAAAAAAAACAAGGGAAGGATGGGCTAGGCTACTAAATGATTTTATTAATGTAATGTGACAGCACTCGTATTCTCATATTTTCCTAATGTCTTGTACCATTAAACATGTTATCATGTGGATGAATAATCATATGCAAACGATATGCAGATGAGGATTTGCATAGTAAAACTAGCCGTTATAATCTCCATATATGGTTATTTCGGGGAGGAGACGCATGTGCGCACAGATCTTGCGCTGACTGGGATTTATAAAGTGAATTCTGCCAGGTTCTTGGCTTTATAAATCGGAATATTTTTTTGCGTACGACATTTTTGGCTTTCGGGCCAAAACTTTTAGCAAAGGATCCTACGCACAGTTATATAAATGAGGCCCAGGTCGGATTTAGGTCCGATCCTCATATTGCTATCTGGGATAAAACTTGTTTTAACATCGGCATCTTTGTGTGGTCACCATGAATGATCAAAGTGATTTGAATTATTAATGAATAATAGAAATAAAGCAGGGTGTTGTCTGGTTGGGACCCTGCCGGTATGCCGTACCCATCGCAGTGAGGAGATCCTGGAGATGTTGAAGCTGGGTTCCGATGCAGGCCTTGTTTGCTTCCAGCTGTCCCACACGGGTCTCCAGACTCTCGTGCCTGTCTCTCAGTCTGCCCACACCTGAAAAAAAAAGACCAATAAAAAAGGCCGATACCTATCCGTTTACCAATCAAGTAGAATTTCTTAATAATAACAATCACTCTTTTGTGTGTTAAACACAATCTACTTCCTTATAAAAAAAAATGATCATAACCTATGACAAAAAATATATTATAAACTAGATTAGTGGGTGAACTAATTGTTAAATTTCATGATTTTATAAAAATCAGAACATTTAGTGAAAAAAAAATAGACAATAAGTGTAGCAATAAATCTGGTAAAACGTTACACATTGCTCTTTGTATTGTTGTAAAATACATTCAATCAAAAAGATCAATTATTTTATAGTCTACTATAAAATTAACAATATATATATAGCACAAATGTATAGCACAGCTGTTTAATGGGGCAGCAACATATGATAGATAGGACAGAACAGAACAAAAAAATACTATTAATAATCTTTCATTTCGCAAAAGTATTATGATATGATTATGAAAGACCCCGATAGAGCACTCAGAGTGCTGCACACAGATACATATCGATGCATAGTGTATTATACAGTTATCTATCTATCTATCAGATAATTATACATTATCTATCTATGCAATAGTTTATTGAGCCTTTTCTTTTAACAGTTTTACATTTCAGTTAATGTGTGCGTGAAGAACAATAGTGCTCTCCAATGTTGTGATCTAGACACGCTGGTAAAGGAACATGATTGAGGTAGGGCTACTACAGCAAGATAGTCAATTTATGCGAAACCATAGAGCTTTATCTACAGATTAAGTATAATATCAACATGTAATCATCTTGGAGAATTTCATCGTTGCTTAACGTGACGTGCTGTGCTGTTTGAATGTTGAATGACTGACGGCACGTTGCGCTGTTTCTGCTGAATGGAGAATGACTGACGAGTCGACGCGCTGTTTGTTTGAATGCTGAATGGAGAATGACTGACAGCTGCAGCGGAGGGAAAAGTTTACGTGATCTTGAATTTAATGACTTAAATATTAATTTCTATCTCACATTATACTATAGTATGGCTTCATATTATAGCCCCCCCTCCCTCCAAACATTCTCTCATCGAATCTACACGTTATTTCAGCGTAGGTCACCCTATTTTGGTTTCAAAACGGCGAATGCGCCGAAGGTGAGTAGTTTTCATGTCTGATAACCATTTATCACTTGCTTCACTTATCACTTATTTGAAGGTGAATAAAAGCAAGTTTATAAAATGTTTTGAGAAAATGTACCATATTGTCACACAGACATCTAAGATTTTCAATATGATTCACAACAATGGTGACAATACAAAAAAAAAGCATAATGCTGCAATGCATGATGGGTAGCTTTCATATTACAAAACATCCTTGATTCCCAAGCTTTTTTGTTTTGGTCGTCACTGTTGTGAATCATATCCAAAATCTTTCACTTCACTTGCTTAAAACATTGTGTACACATACTTTTTATTCACCTTAAAATAAGTAATAATTTTTAAAGTAAAATGGTCCAAATAATGCAGTTCTACAAAGATTGGTGGTTATAAACATCAGATACAAAGACAAAAGTTTAAACACTACTAAATGCTTGTTTTTCTGTTGGTGACCAATGGGACCAAGAGCCCAACTAAAGCAAACACTGATCACCATAATGGTGACTTAAATTCAAACAAATATTAACATCTAAACAATGTAAATAAACATGAGTTTTAATTTAATGCATCCTGAGAGTGTTTATTTGGTCCAGAAACCGTATAAATTGTCTAACGAGACCATAAGTTACGTCCCACAATGGCCACATGACAACACTAGTTTTTAAACTTGTACGAAGGTTCGATGAAAGTCTATATCAGGACGTGCAGAACGCGTCACAAAAGAGACGTCATAAAAACTTTCATTCTGGCCCCTCAGTGGACGTCTTTTAAACGTCAGACTTTTGTGACAAAGACTTTTAAAAGACATAATTTTGCTTAGTGGGATGATGTTCGTTATTGCGGTGCATTGTGGGATTGAATGAGTGCACTCGATGGTTTTGGACAACACTACAAATGGCCGTTCCCTCAAATAGTGCCTTATTTAAGGGTATAGGGGGCGATTTCGGACATAGCCTAGGTCAGGTTATTCATTACCTGTGTTTTAGTGAGTTGGAAAAGGTATATTCACAACGCGACTTCCACAACTGAGTACCACTTACACACTACTGTTCTAAAGTTTAGGGTGAGTAGCTTTTTTTATGAAATTAATACTTTTATTTCAATGGGAATTTTAACAGGGATCTTGTGGAGATCACGCGAGGGAGTGCAGATTTCGCCTGAATTTGCCAAGTTGACCAACAGAAAGTGGCTTGGATGTAAAGTGACTTCTTTGGACAAGGGGCTTCATACATTGGCACACTTTGGACAGTGGACTTTCTTTGTTTGTGCAATTTCCTGAGGGTGAATGGAAAAAGTTATTTTTGGTTGACCCTTTCTTTACTGAACCGTGGTGTTGTCCAGATCTTGCACTCGGTTGCAATACTGCTCCATAGCCACAAAACGGTCATCCAACTCGTTCATGTTCAGCTGAAGATGAAAACATGTTATCAAGAGCGAACATATGAGTGATACTGGTGGTGTGTGTGTGTGTGTGTGTGTGTGTGTGTGTGTGTGTGTGTGTGTGTGTGTGTGTGTGCGTTCACCTGGCTGAGCTGACCATTCAGAGCATGAACTTCCTGTCTCAGATCATCTCTGGACTCTTCTGAGCTCCTGGACTTCCTTCAGAAGGTCTTGGATTAAGTCCATACACTGAGGAGGAAACAGTCTTTGAAGATTTACTTGTTTTTTTTATTACAAACCTCCCCTACTGGTCAACAGTTACTGGGAAATCAACACGCTCTTCAGAGAAAAAGCCCATAATCCCTTTTGCCTGAACTTTGAAGAGGGATAAACTCTATAAGAGCACCGCTGAATCAGTTAAGCACATCCTCCGGGTCTCTTTCATTGAAAAGCCAAGTAATATACTTTCTGAACTTTTGACCTTTAACCCCAACAGAGGGTTAAATCACCCTTGAATCAAACATGATGTGGCATCACTGTCCGCCCACTTTCTGATGTGTTTGCGTAACCCCTGATTTCTAACCTGTGTTACTCTTATTGCTGTTTGCTTCCCTGTGAGGCTCTGTTGGATGGACAAATTCACCTTGGATGTAACTTTATTAAACTGAAGGGATGACTAGCGTATAAAGTATGGAAGCTTGTTTGCGCCACAGAATAAGAAACAAAAAACATTATTTGCGATTTTTCATCTCACAATTCTGACTTTTGCCACAATTTTGAGCTTACATCACGCAATTGCAAGTTAAAAGTCAGAATTACGAGATAAACTCGTAACTCAAGTGAAGTCCACCCACTGATCTGCAATAGGCCTGTAGGGTGAGTGGGAAATCGTCCCACACCCTTGAATAATAATGAGCTAATGTTTGTAGTCTCTACATTTTGTAATGAAATGTGGAATTCCTGCTTATTATGATGCAAAATGACGATTTTTACGTCATAATAAGCAGGAAGTAAAACACTTAAATCCTTATATCTCCCATCTCAGGGAAAATAAGGGAATAAACCATGACCATTCAAAAATATGACAAAGATACAAAAGATACAAAGCTTAATGCAAAAGGGTGAATGGGTGTCCCTTTAATATTAGGGAAATACCCTTATACCTGTAAGCAGCACATATGAGATGTTTCTGGGTGTTTCTCCCTCATGTCTGCTTCAAGTCTTGAATTGTTGTGGCATTTCTTTGAGGTTTATAGATCCAGTATTCCTGTAATTCTTTTGTCTTTTATGAATTAATAAAGACAGTATTCTGTCCAAACATACGTCTACATCAGCGGACCTGTAAATGTGCAAAAACGCCTTTTTTGCGAGTTTTTGCAAAATCGATGTGTCTTCCATTGGGCGTATTTTCAATTTGCACAATTTGAAGGGTAATGGAAGCGATAAGCTACATAAATTCATCAACTAACCATTCAGAAATGTTGTCTATATTTTGTCACTTCTTCTTGAATCACTCCATCTTTGTTTGTCTTTTTTTTTTTTTTACATTTTCAATGAGTGTCACTTACACTCACCCTCAAAAGGACACCATTTCAACATGCTATAAGAAATATCTGTGTGTGGTATTTGTGCTAAAAATCCCTACACATTCTGGGGACATCAAGACATCATTATTTTACACCGACCTTGTGAAAAGGGAACTACTATACCACCCCTTTAAACTGATGTTAACTAATGAACTTTACTGTAAAGGTGTACAGTAAGTACAGTACTGTACTGTTCCATTGAAGCATGGTAACGTTACTTCTAGTCCACAGTAGTCGTTTCCTCGGTATCTCCTTACCTTGGACACCCCGTCTTCGTTCCCCTGGGCCTTCCTGCAGAGCTGCATGCTGTCGGAGGAGCCCATGAGCTCGGAGGCAGGGCAAAGAGCCTCCAGTACCCGCAGCCTCTTCCTCTTCCTCTCCACCTCCTCCTGCAGAATCTCCTGGATTCGGCCGAGCCGGGCTCGACAGCTCCACCATGGAAGGCTTCGCTCTGTGTGTCAGTCGACATGGTTTTACGATGCTGTCAAAACTGTTCTGTTTGTCAACAGAAATTAGCCTAGAGTTGTGAGCGGCGGCGTCTTTGGGTGCTTAGCAACGGACTCAGTGGCAGCATCATCGGCAGTGCACCGCTGAGAGCGATATACGCACAACCGGCTTAAAGCGAATGAGTTCACTTTGAAATTAATTTTTGATATGTTTTAGCTTACCTCCAGACAGTGCATCCAAGATGTAGGTGTATTTGTTTCCACAGTATCTTCAATTTTGATAATTTTAGGTAAAACCGTTGTTGTCTGTCAGTAACACAATGGAGGTGCTAGGGGTCCAGCTTATAGAGCAGTCAAAATTAAACATTATTTAATGACTCGTAAATGTAAGTACACATTGAATGCCCTAAGACACAAAACGAGTGATTTTCTGTGAGAAAACGAACAGTATTTATATCGTTTTACCTCTTGTATAATCACAGTGACACACACGTGATCTCGAATCAGTTGTGCAGTGTCCAACTGAACGAACTGAATCAGTTCGAATGTTCACCGGGACGTGATCGCCTTGTGCTAACGTCACTAACAATTTACACTGGAGATTTTCAAAGTTTTACCTTTTACTAAACATATTTAGATATATCCGAATTGATCTTCCGTTGCAGTTTCCCGTATATCTAGAAACATGTTTAGTGAAAGGTAAAACTCCGCAAATCTCTCTGGTATAAACAAAGAGTGAGTCGTTGACTCGCATATAACTTCAATGTACTCACAAAGAAACAAATTCATTGATACAGACCATACATATCAAAACATTATTTGCGATTTTTCATCTCATAATTCTGACTTTTGCCACAAATTTTGAGCTTACATCTCGCAATTGGCAAGTTAAAAGTCAGAATTAAGAGATAAACTCGTAACTCAAGTGAAGTCCCACCCACTGATCTGTAATAGGCCTGTAGGGTGAGTGGGAAATCTCTCAAAAGGACACAATTTCAACATGCTATAAAAATATCTGTGTGTGGTATTTGTGCGAAAACTTCCTACACATTCTGGGGACATGCAGACATCATTATTTTACACCGACCTTGTGAAAAGGGAACTACTATACCACCCCTTTAAGTGATGTTAACTAATGAACTTTACTGTAAAGGTGTACAGTAAGTACAGTACTGTACTCAGTACTCGAAAGTGGGCGATTACTCCCGGTACGCAGTACCGGCACCTGCTACATTTTACTCTAAAGCGTACCTGCACTTTTTGTTGCGTACCGCTACTTCGCATATAGCCGTAACTCATACCACTGACAGAAAGCATGACGGCCTTAATCCCTTATTTACTACACATATCTGCGGGTTACGGCTGCGAAAGCGACAAACTGGAGATAGCGTGGGAATCGCGGCCACCGCAAAGCGTGAGTATCGTGTATCTTTTTCGGCTTGCATGTTAATCAATGAGTGCATTGCAGTTCACACCACGGGGTGAGGAGGTGCGTCGCGTGAGCAGCAGTGAGTCTTTTGATTGTGCTACGCTCATTCAAATTAGAATTCGCTCATTAAAATCAATAAAACGCTCATTGAGAGCACACTTTTGATGGAGAAAATAAATATGATTTCACATAAAAAGTGACCAAAATGCACAGAATTTGCATAGGCCTATGTTTTAACAAGAACTGGAGTAGGCTACAGTACGTCAGAAAAGAAAAAGAACATATTTATACAAGATTTAGCCATTTAAACTTGTCTTAATTATTCAGTTTGGGTAAAACTGTTTTCTAAATAAATAAAATGAGCAAGCTAGTCAGAATATAAGCTTTTCTTTTAGTTTATGCAATAGCCTACACAGACAGGTAGCCTACATGCCCAAATCAAACCTAGTGTAGGCCTACTTTTTTATGTTTTGCTGTTTCGTGAAACATATTCAAGTATTTGACTGAAATGACCAAGTACACAGGTGCTTCTCAAAGACAATATCGGGAGCTGTTTTCTTGGTAGTTTCTGTTGTTTACCATTTACTGCAATTATACTTTCCATCTTAACAAACTTCAGGAATCAAGTTTATTAATGCCAACTTCTAAAAAGAGAATGTTTCTTTAAAGAACATGTGCCATCATCACGACTTGTTTAAATACATTTATGTAAGCAATAAGATACTTTAGCAAGTGCTGTATCGTGAAAATAGACAGCTGAAGGGCAGCTTGTCAGGCACGACGCGAAGCGGAGTGCCTGCAACCCCTCAGCTGCTACTTATTCACATACAGCACTTGCCTCGAGTATCTTATTGCCTTTATAAAACGGTTGCCACACAATATTAAAGTAAAAAACAATATAAATGCAACTTTCTTGAAGTAAAATCACTAAAAGCCTCCTTCCGCTGGAAAAATAGTCCCCGAATGTGAACAGCAACAACGTTTTCCAGTGTGTAAAATGCATGAAAGCTCAAATAAAAACAACACAGAACGGCAGTGTTGCGCAGCGACGCAGATAGAAGTTGGTTGGGTGCAGTGCTTGGAGCCGTGTTTTACTGGAATAAAGCACAGCTCTTGACTAATCAGGAATCAGGATTTGAAATGTCCGTTTCAGAACGTCGTTAATAAATAACAATAAATTGTTGTTGTAAGAGCAATATTTCCAAATTTTGTTTTCCCTGTAAAAATTCAAATGTCATGATTTGCCAATGCAACAGAGATACTGGCACCTTTTTCCCCCACTTCAAGCACTGACTGTACTGTCCATTGAAGCATGGTAACGTTACTTCAGTCCACAGTAGTCGTTCCCTCGAGTACCTCCTTACCTTGGACCCGCCGTCTCGTTGCCCTTGGCCTTACTGCAGAGCTGCATGCTGTCGGAGGAGCCCAGGAGCTCGGAGGCATAGGCGAAGAGCCTCCAGTGCCCGCAGCTTCTTCCTCTCCTCTCCACCACCTCCTGCAGAATCTCCTGGATCGGCCGAGCGGGCTCGACAGCTCCACCATGGAAGGGCTTCGCTCTGTGTGTCAGTCGACATGGTTTTACGATGCTGTCAAAACTGTTCTGTTTGTCAACAGAAATTAGCCTAGAGTTGTGAGCGGCGGCGTCTTTGGGTGCTTAGCAACGGACTCAGTGGCAGCATCATCTGGCAGTGCACGTGAGAGGCGATATAGGGAATGCGGAGAGTACGTCACGGCGTGTTGCATTATGGGACGTGAGCGCCATCTTTACAGGCACGATCTTTGTTTACCTTCGGGATAATAGTGGGTGTTTGGCTTAAACGAGGCAAATTTGAAGAAGAACGGAAGAAATGGAGAGTGTTTAAAGCAAGAGAGAAGGGACCCTACCAGGATAAACTAAATGCCACTGCCAAAGAAACGTAATTTGGACAAACTATCCGCGATGAACAACGTCTGATACATCTGATTTAGTTTTGGTGTTCGAAGCCTATGCCAAGTTGATTAAATCGTAACTATTGTACATACAGTTCAAGCTCATTTTACCTGAAAAGTAGCTCTCATAGTTATTGTTAACTTGCTATTTTCAGTCTATATGTTGAGTTTTCATATGTTGTGCAAGAAAACATTGTACATTACTTTATAATGCCACAAGATGTGGTAACTGTTAAATACAACTTTGCCTTATTGTCATCATTTAATGTTGATGACACGTGTAAATGAGGGATATCTTCTGGTGACGTTTATTTTTAAAAATATTTTGATGTATCTTTGCCCATTTATGTGGTATTAAAGGGTCTTTGCAATGCAATCAGTACAGAAACAGAGAAGTCACTTAATGTATATTTATTAAGCAGTTATATGAAACATGATTCACAAACGTCTTTAAAAAGGGCATGTAAAGAGATGTACTGAATATCAAAGCAAATTGTTAATCAAAACAAATAAATATAATTTGATTCATGCAATGTGCCTAGCTTTGTCATCTGTCTAACACTGAACTCTGAACCACAAAATCAACTATCCTCCTAACTGTCAGTCATCGATGAATACAGATACACACCTCCTGCTTTTTACAACTTTCAACAACCATGCGTATGCGGTGGAGGACATTAAGTAAGTTTTCCTCATTATCTGCGTTTTTCCTCATTATTTCCTCATACCTCATACAATCCGGCTCTCTTCGTCAGCTCCTCAATCTGCTTCCCTTATTGTTTTTTCCAAGAAAGAAGGTGAAAAAGCGTATTCGTCTGTTCGCGTTTCCTACTGAACGATTGTGTGACATGCTATGGCAGTTGAATTGAACAACCATATCGACGTTGCAATTACAATCTCGAAAAATGCAAACACAGCCTCCAAAACATGCATTTAGATACAGCAGTACTGGGCGCGATCCTGTAATATGTCTGCGTACCCATAATGCAACATGGCGTGACGTCAACTCCGCATTCCCTATACGCACAACCGGCTTAAAGCGATAGTTCACTTTGAAATAAATTTTTGATATGTTTTAGCTTACCTCCAGACAGTGCATCCAAGATGTAGGTGTCTTTGTTTCCACAGTATCTCTCCAATTTTGATAATTTTAGGTGAAATCGTTGTTGTCTGTCAGTAACACACTGGGGTGCTAGGGGTCCCAGCTTATAGAGCAGTCAAAATTAAACATTATTTAATGACTCTGTAAAATGTAAGTACACATTTGATGCCTGAAGACACAAATGAGGTGATTTTTGTGAGAAAACGAACAGTATTTATATCGTTTTTACCTCTTGTAATCACAGTGACGTACACATGGTGATCCGAATCAGTTGTGCAGTGTCCAACTGAACCGAACTGAATCAGTTCAATGTTCACTCGGACGTGATCGCCTTGCGTGTGCACGTCACTCAATATCTACACAGAGATTTCTGACAGATTTACCTTCACTAAACATATTTAGATATACCGAAATTCGTCTTCCGTTGCGGTTTTCGTATATTAAACATGTTTAGTGAAAGGTAAGCTCTCCAAAATCTCTGTATAAAGAGTGACGTCGACGCGCATATAACTTCAATGTACTCACAAAGAAACAGATTTATTGATAAACAGACCATACATATCAAATAAGGAAAAAAAAGATACATGGTAAATCAAAACTTCATTCCCCCTCAATGGATGTTAACAACCAGCCAACCCCTTATAAACCTCAATACAACCCCATCTTTGTCACACAAAACAATTCAATAATAACACACAAAAGAAAGTACACAAGCAACCCCAAAAAAATCATATTAAATAAAAGTACCGCACACTCAAACCAAACAATGACACCACAAACTTAAGTCTAATGCAAATCAATAATTCATGTGTTTTAAACATCAATATGGTATAGAGAGTACAGGGGCTGGTTAGCAACACGAGGCATGGGAAGTGGTATACACAGAGAAAAAAAAGTACATAAAAAGAAAAAGAAATCACCCCGTTAGCCAGTAAAACTCACAACAGCTAAACACTCATTGCGCTGGAGGCATACAGCGCACACATGCAGGTACTGGCTCAACAGGGAAATTGAAACAAAAACAAAACACAAGAGGAACAGCGATCAACTAAACCTGCAACACATCCACCAATCCTGGACTAACTTCCAAGATGGGAACGATGATGATCCAGAGCCTACACATCCACAATGTTTGCGTCTGCTCACCAGACCGTTCACACACAAACCAACATGGCTGCCACCGCACCATACAATGTTTTTGTCTGCATTAAAAGAACATCTAATTCAATGGAAAAAGGCTTTGTAAATATACAACAAGTAATCTTGTAAAAGGCAAAAGCCTACCTGTTCACCCAGACCAAGTCTGTGCACCAACACACAAGGAACGGCTAACAATCAGCACAGTTCCACACAAGAGTTTGGACCTCCTCTCGAGGCCTCCTTACAGGTGCCTGTTTATAAACCCTCTACCTACCTGGCCACACCCCTACTAATTACTACCTCACCGGCTACATTCTTCCCCCAGGAATTAATCGGCGACCCGCCGATGTATACACAGAGGTATTCTCATCTCGTAACCAGCAAATCAGATCTGTATCTAGGACTACAACTACTGCCCAACTACCGGTGCAGCTACCGCTCCGAGGCAATCTATAAGGGTTTGAATGCTGACCCGCCGTGCTTCTCCTAGAACGCCTCGGCTCTAAGGGTGTAGCCTCAGATATAGGGGAACTCTCCACAGCCCTATCCTCAACTGCCCTAGGAGATAGCACATCACAATCTTCTTGCAGTAATACACATGAGGCGGAATCACTATCTGAATCCGTAGTAGACCCACTATTCGCAGTCAGATTCAGGCACAGTCGAGTCGATATCGCCTAACACAGGGTCAATAAATGCCTTACGCATTTCCATCCGATGGACCTGCTTTACAGGCCCTGCCTGCAACACAGGAGCAACCGAATACACAACACCCTGCTCTCCTGGTTCACGCACCACCTTATACAGACATGAGTCATACACATCCTGAATCTTATGTCGTCCACGATGATGGCTTTTGAGATAGACCAACTCGCCTTCTACAAAACCTGTATCATTTACTCTACCCTCATAACGTCTGTTACGACGGGCAACCTTTTCTCACAGTCTCTCCTGTACCTCTCCATATGCTGCCCGAAGCCTACCTTGATGTTCCACAATCCACTGATCAGGTGTCTCCACAGTCTCTTCCAACTGATTATTTAACAAAAAATCAACTGGCAATTTGGGTTCACATCCAAACATTAAAAAATACGGGCTCATACCAGTGGAGTAATGCACTGTGGTGTTATACGCATACACAAGCTGTGGCAGATGTGGAGGCCACCGCCTCTTTTCTCTGGGGGCAAAGTCCGCAATAAATCATGGAGAGTACGATTGAAACGTTCGCACTGCCCATTACCCTGTGGATGGTATGGGGTAGTGCGACTCTTCTGCACCCCATAAACCTTACATAACTGGCTAATAAGGTTACTTTCAAAGTTTCGCCCCTGATCTGAATGCAGACGACATGGGACCCCAAACAAATGGAACCAATGCCGAACCAGAACCTCCGCCACAGTGCTAGCTCGCTGATCCCGAGTAGGGATGGCCTGAGTGAACTTGGAAAAAACATCTGTGAGCACCAACACATTCTCCCTCCCATCACTTGCAGGCTCCAACACGGTAAAATCGACAGCCAAAATTTCATGAGGCTGGGATGCTTGTAGTGTTCCCATGAAAGACCGAACCTTTGGTTGAACTGCTTTAGCTAGAATGCACCGCTGACATTCACGACACCACTGTTCCACATCTCTCACCATCCCTGGCCAATAACAACGATGCTTCACTAATTCTACCGTTCGGTCCTTTCCTTGATGCCCATGACTGTCATGCAAACTACAGAACACCTCCCTTTGAAGTTTTTGCGGTAACAGTAACTAGGGGTGGCTCGATACCACTTTTTCATGTCCGATACCGATACCGATACCACAAACTTGAGTATCTGCCGATACCGATACTGATACAATACCATACCATATTTTTCTCCCTCTTAATTAAGCTGTTAATAACACGTTTGTCAGGAGGATGCACTGTGATTAACCTAGCCATCTAAAACGCATCATGCTCAAATAGTGCAATAAATGTTCTACTCCCCTAAAGGAAGAAATACGTAGCCCACAACATCTACTGCTGCTTAATTTTTATTAAAATAATTTTTAAACAGAACTTGTAGCAGCATTTTTAATTATTCAGCACCATTCAATTAATTAAATTTAAAGTCCAACTGTGCAAATAAAAAATATATATAATTCCAGTGCCAAATACTGGATGTAACACAAAACTCTATGTAGTCATAACTTAAATAAGTATAATTTACCATAAAAATAATGGTATCTCCATTATAAAATGTACAATAGAACAGAATAGTACAATAAGGCACTCACAAATTAAACTCTACTTGGCCATTACACCTGATAAAGGGAAACACATTTTGGGTAGACAGTCCAAGCTCTAAAGTTTTCACATGTAACATCTGGGGATCATAGGTGTAATTTGAGAGAGTGCGACATGTACCCAGCCACATTTTCTCAGGATCGATATTGCCCCCACCACATTTGTAACATTATGAGGCACAGATGTAATACAAATAAATAAAACATCTCCATTTAACAGAGCATTAATTAACATAGTTAGACCTAGCGCTAAAATGTGTTTGTTTTTTTTTTAATCAAGCTGAGCGCTCGTTGCCGCTGCTATCATTCGCACGGATACAGTGTTCTCTTGTGGCGTGCGCACAATCTTCACTCGGACGCGCTTCCAATCTATCGCCGTTGCGAGACTCACAAAACAAAATGCACACTTTTTTAAATATAACTCCACACAGCTGACATGATAATTGCTGAAGAGGTCTCATCTTAAGGTGCGTTCCATTTGACCGTAAAAGGACTGCAAAGTGGACTTCACAGGGTATTTCACCATCTTAAGTGAGATTCCTATTCGAAGGGAACGAACATGTTCAGTTCGAAGGGCACTGGCAAACGGCATAGGGAATAAGGGAACATGAATACATCACTTCACAGGAAGTCAGTGAAGTCCACTTCAGACTGATATACCGTGTTCAGGGAGTAGGGAGCAGTGAACACTGCGTAGGGATCCTGTCAGATGGAATGCACCTTTACTCAGTCTCGTTCTAGCTACTGTTCACGTGACGCCAGTGTTGCCAGAGTCCGCGCTCCCTCTCACACCTGGAAACGCGATTGGCTACGTTTTTAAAATGCAATTGGGCGCAGTTTTGTTGTGAAAATGCTGGCGACCCTGCCTGCAGCTGCAGCGTGACGCATGTTGCTCATCTCTCTTTACGGCATGTCTCTCAGGTGTTGTTAAGCGTTTATTTGACAGTCTAGGACTAGGTCCGTGGTTCGTATCGGATCGGAATATGACTCCCGCGATTACATACAATATCAAATCCAGTGATTTTGGCCAGTATCGGACTAATGCCGATACCGAATATCGGATCGAGCGCACCCTTAACAGTAACTGATATACCTCTCGATGCCCATCAGGTGTATACGCTAAACGATAGAGGCACCCCTCCTTCTCACACAATCGGTCCCACTGCCTAGCCAGCTCCTTTACAGCTCGATCCCTACCGGTCAACTCTGAAGAACGCAGAACGCTACCTCTCTCCCAGGCCTTAGCAATAAGGCCAATAACTGGGTCTGCCTTCTGCAGATGAGCAAGATCTACTTGTGAACATCCAGGCAACGCAGCAACTTCACTGGCACTCACTACTACACGCTCTGGAGATCTTCCCCTCAGCTGCTGTTGTAACACTTGGGGGATTTCTGTTCCTGGAAACACATTGTTCATGGTCTGCCGAGACAGTGCGTCCGCATTTTGATTAACCCTTCCCGGACGATACTTAATCACAAAATTGAACGAAGCCAACTGTGATAACCATCGCTGTTCCAGCGCACCCAGCTTTGAGGTCTGCAAGTGACAGAGAGGATTATTGTCAGTATAAACAATGAAGTCATTACCTAACAAATACTCTCTAAACTTATCACATACAGCCCATTTTAAGGCCAAACATTCCAGTTTCATGGAGCTGTAGTTCTCCATATTCCTCTCTGTCCTCCGCAGACCCCTACTGGCATAGGCAATGGGACGAAGCTTACCACCCTGCTCCTGGGATAAGACTGCCCCCAAACCCTGATGGCTTGCGTCTATCTCCAAAACAAATGGCTTACGGAAATCTGCATAAGCAAGCACAGGTGCAGTAACTAGCTTTGTCTTTAATGTTTGGAAACTGTTCTCACACTCTGCATCCCACCCAGAAGCTAATGGCAGCCTCGGGGTCTTACCCTTTCTTACAGAACCACCCAGTCTTGTTACCAATTCATGCAGAGGCCTAGCCAGCTTAGCAAATCCATCAATAAACCGGCGATAATAGCTGGCAAAACCTAAAAAAGAACGAAGCTCTGCCAAGTGCACGGGGCTACTCCATTCTTTTACTGCTGCCACTTTCTCCGGGTCAGTGGAAACCCCCTGCTCAGACACTAGGTGCCCAAGTACTTCACCTGCTTCTGAAAAAATCTGCACTTGCTTAATTTGATCTTAAGACCTTCCTGCTGCAATCGCTTAAAGACCTCCTCTAACCGTGACAAATGCTCCTGTACCGAAGAGGAAAATACAATTATATCGTCCAGATACAACAGCAAAGAAGAGAACCGCTGATCTCCAAACAACCGTTCCATGAGTCTCTGAAATGTCCCTGGGCATTACACAGCCCAAAGGGCATACGGTTAAACTCAAACAACCCAAATGGGGTACAAAAAGCTGTCTTTGCCTTATCTGCCTCGGCTACCTCAACTTGATTATACCCACTTACTAAATCTAAGGTGGAAAACCACCTCGCCCCAGTCAGAGCATCCAAAGACTCTTCGATTCTTGGAAGTGGATAAGCGTCCTTTCTAGTTTTCGTATTCAATTTACGATAGTCAACACACATCCTAATTGTTCCATCCCGCTTCTGCACCAGGACAATCGGGGATGAGATAGGGACTACAACTCACCCTCAGTCGTGGAAAAAATTACCTGATATTTATTGAATAGCTGCTTTGCCACTTCTGCTTCCTGTTCAGTAAGTCCTTTACAGGAAGGAAGATCAATTTCACAATTTGACAACTGCTCAGCCACCTGAACAGATACCTGAGCACTATAAACATTTTCAGGACATATCTGTAATGTAGGCCCTGGAGCAGCAACCAAGTTCACCACTTGGACTGTACCTATAATACGACGTGGTGCCACCCATACCTCTGTACTACCTACATTAACAATGGGTGCATACACTAATCCTCTCTCTGCATATACCAAAGAGGGAGACAACAGCAAACCCTCTGGAAGGGCATTTTCCTCTGGCCCCAAAGGTTCCAGGAGAAACTCTATGACCGCACATGAAACTTGGGGACAGGACACTGGAACCATAGTCATTGTACCTGCAGCAACCCGGACTGGGGTTTTACCCTGAACTCTCACCTTAAATTCAGAAGAAGAATTTGATACTGCTTCAATTTTTTGACAACAGCAGGAGTGCCTGTTTCCAGGCTGGAGTATTTCAGGAACCTGGAAAAGCTCAGTACCATGTTCATTAAATAAATTAACATAACACTCTCTGATAATATTCATACCCAATACAGCTGGAATCTTCTCCTTCTGAGCATACATACCAGAGGAACAGGCATCTTTTACAATCAAAATCCCTTTCCTGGGTAATGTAACCCCAAATAAACTAACATCCAGTTCTACATACCCCACGCATGGAATATCCATCCCATTTGCAGCTTTCAATGCCAACCATGCGCAGTCACGGAGACCCCTTTCCCCAAATCAGAAAAATACTGATTAAAATAACTCTCTGTTAAAGTGGTAACCATAGACCCTGTGTCTAGTAAGCACAACACGTCAATCATTCCCATTTTCACCTTTAATGTTGGACAAGACCCCACCAAACTAGAAAAAGCTTGAGAATCCATTTTCGAGCCTAACATCCTCATCTCCAGTGTGTGGCTCTGCACCCTGGAGGATTCTAGTTTTCCGCCGGTGAGACAGGCTCGGCAACCGCCCCACCAGTAGAACTAAAAGCTGGCACAGACCTCGTTTGTGTACTGGTCGCACAATATCTTGCTATATGACCAGCTTGATTACATTTGATACATATGGGCTGGCCATCAGGTGTTCTCCGAAATCTATTAGTTCTAGGGATTCTATTAACATTGCTTCCAACCCATTCTTGAGTACTCAAAGTTTTAAGAATCAAATCCAATTGTGTCTGCTGTCGTAGGACCATATCTTTCAATTCTGCAAATTCAGAACCAACCACCCGATTCTCTTCACATGTAGCAGCAGCTTGAATTTCAAATGATTGAGGAACAACTCTACTTGATCTATTTCTTTGAGGCTGTCCCTCCTCCACCCAACGCATTGCCTCCTTGCGTAGGTCAAGGAGAGTCAAAGAAGAATTCTGCCTCACCAACCTCTTTAATTCTCTACGAAGGGTATGGTCCTGAACATTTTCACAAAACTGATCTCGCAGAACCACCTGACAGTCAGACACAGCATTGGGGTTAGCTTTTCGCACCTTGTCAATGAGATCCATCAAGGCATGAGAAAACTGTTGTAAAGATTCCCCCTCCTTCTGTTTTCTGTCAAAAAACTGCTGTTGAAGGATAACATAGGGAGAAGAAGAGCAGTACAATTCACGCAACACTACAAATATTTCAGTGGAGTTCCCTCTAACTTCCTCAGGTCTAAACTTAATTTCAGTCCGAGCCTCTCCCTCTAGATGATCATAAACAAACATGGCTTTGTCTAATTCAGACATATGTCTCCCTCTAATTCAAATCTCCACCTCTTCAATCCAATCCTCCAGAGAAAGAGAATCAGGGGACAATTTCCCAGAGAACTTAGAACATTTTCTTTCTCTAGGCACATATATAGCCTGTTCACGCCGCTGTCCATTACCTTCTGGAACAGAACTTGCTACAACATTTGCTGAACCCCCAGCTTGAGGCTCTCGTCTTAGTCTTTCATTTTCAATTCGCAGTTGCTCTAACTGCTCTCTGTAGTTGTTGCAGCTCCTCCGCCATAGTTGCAGCAGACCAACATGATGTAACCAGAAGAAGTCGTCCCACGAGCTGATCGGCTGTTCCTCCCTATCAAAAAAACAAAACAGAGAAAAAACTCCACTTCCCAGCCTTTAGTATCAGGAAAGAAAATGGTTACCCTGCCGACTACGCCAAAATGTTACCACAGGGGGGGAAATAGAACTTCAATGTACTCACAAAGAAACAGATTTATTGATAAACAGACCATACATATCAAATAAGGGAAAAAAAGATACATGGTAAATCAAAACTTCATTCCCCCTCAATGGATGTTAACAACCAGCCAACCCCTTATAAACCTCAATACAACCCCATCTTTGTCACACAAAACAATTCAATAATAACACACAAAAGAAAGTACACAAGCAACCCCAAAAAAATCATATTAAATAAAAGTACCGCACACTCAAACCAAACAATGACACCACAAACTTAAGTCTAATGCAAATCAATAATTCATGTGTTTTAAACATCAATATGGTATAGAGAGTACAGGGGCTGGCTAGCAACACGAGGCATGGGAAGTGGTATACACAGAGAAAAAAAAGTACATAAAAAGAAAAGAAAACACCCGTTAGCCAGTAAAACTCACAACAGCTAAACACTCATTGCGCTGGAGGCATACAGCGCACACATGCAGGTACTGGCTCAACGGGGAAATTGAAACAAAAACAAAACACAAGAGGAACAGCGATCAACTAAACCTGCAACACATCCACCAATCCTGGACTAACTTCCAAGATGGGAACGATGATGATCCAGAGCCTACACATCCACAATGTTTGCGTCTGCTCACCAGACCGTTCACAAACAAACCAACATGGCTGCCACCGCACCATACAATGTTTTTGTCTGTTCACCCAGACCAAGTCTGTGCACCAACACACAAGGAAAGGCTAACAATCAGCAAAGTTCCACACAAGAGTTTGGACCTCTTCTCGAGGCCTCCTTACAGGTGCCTGTTTATAAACCCTCTACCTACCTGGCCACACCCCTACTAATTACTACCTCATCTCGGCTACATTCAATTATCAAAATTGAAGATACTGTGGAAACAAAGACAAGTGAACTATCGCTTTAACTGACTGTTGATAGTAGGTGGCAGGGCCGGAGTGGGACTCATTTTCATCCCTGGAGTTTCATGCCTTAGACCGGCCCACATTAGATCATGACTGACTATAATAAAATAATGTAATTAAAACCTCAGTATATAAGCAATAGTGCACTGTTCTGTACAGCCTTGTAATTCATTGTATTTTAAAAAATATATAATTTTCTATTCAGTGCAATAGCCGTACGTACACAGGGTTTTATAAATACAGAGATCCCAAAAGTGATCTTGCTAGCAAGGGCGTAACCAGGGTCTGAAAATTAGTGAGGTCCGGGGTGTTGTTTAAAGAATTGTGCTATAATAATGGCTATTGGACCCACATTTCCCCATGGACATGAAGCAGCGTCCCTTTAGTGAGCATCCCTTTTTTTAAAGGAATTTGCTATATATATATATATGTGTGTATGTAGGCCTATATGTGTATTTAGTATTGTTTTTGATAGTGTTAGCCTACATTTCTTTCAGATAATAACGATGATCATTGCGTTTGTCTTACCGAATGTGGTAGCTTTATGCAATTACAGTTTGTCTATAAGCTTTTTTCAAAAAAATTATTAACGCTGACAGAAAAATGTTGCCAGATATTGCTACGAAAAACAAGCAAAATAAAACAAAATAATAATAAAAATAATCCGAAATTAGTTGTAAAGCTTGTGTTTTGGAAATAAGATGAATATATTAGAGCTGTCAGTTAAACGCGTTATTAATGGCGTCGAACGAAACCCATTTTAACGGCGTTAATTTTTTTTATTGACGCGATTAAAGGTCTTTTGTCCTAGCAAACTTTGTAGTTTTTTCACATACTTTTGCAACAGGACACGGCATGCGTCCTGATCGGTCCTAGATCCATTTCAGCGTCTCGCGCTCGTCATCCACTCAATGCCGGCTCGCAAGCCCAAACGGGTGTGTGCGGCGTGCCTGATGTTTTGTTTTCCGGTCTAGCTCAGATCCGCTTGCGCTTTGGTTCGAAGAAGCAACGAAACGTCCTCGCGCGCGCAAGCAATTGAAATGAATGGGTTTCAGATCGCAGCACGAAGACGTTTTGTGCCGCACACACTCGTTTCAGCTTGCGAGCCGGCCAAATGAGTAACGTTATGTTTTGAGTGGATGACGAGCGCGAGACGCCGAAATGGATGCCAATGAGATTCTGAATGTAAAGTTTACTTTTAAAAAGTTGCCAAATTGTCCCATTGACAAGACCAAAGCGATCTGTATGTTTTGTCATTATGAACTGAGCTATCATCATCGCAGCACGTCCAGCCTGAAACACCACTTGATGATGGCCAAGCAAACACACACACACACACACAGATGATGCAAATTCTCCACCCCCTCGTCAATATCAGGACCTCGTCAGTATTTCTTTCACCCTTTTATTGATGGACAGTGTTGCATTGTGTGAGAGATTATTTAGGCTATATATGTTAGAGTGAAATTGAACACTATTCCAATGTTATTTTCAATAATAATAATTAAAAAAAAACATTTGCACTAAACAAGCCAATCCACTTTTCCATGTCTGATAAGAGCATTAAAATGAGAAAAAAATGTAACAAAAAGAAATCAAAAGACATTAAGAATAGATAAAAATGTGCGATTAATTACGAGTTAACTATGACATTAATGCGATTAATCGCGATTAAATATTTTAATCGTTTGACAGCACTAGAATATATCACTAACACTACATGCAACTTTCCACTTTTAATAACTTTCCTAAAGTGTCACATTAAATCAGAAAAACAGGTCCAGGAGATTACTGCACCTTTTCATTAGGGGGATCTGGCAACACCGAGGACGCGCTCTTAAGCCCCGTTCACTGCGCTTTCGCAGCAACATGAATTGCAAATACTCATGAGAGGTGGTTTAAACATGCCTAATTAATCATTAAAAGAGCATGACATTTTATTTTGAATGTAATGAAATGATCTCAGAGGTCCAGAGGTCCAAGTCCTGTAAATCTCCCCTTCCCGAAGTTGAGACTTTGATTGATAGTCTTTGCAAACTGATTATTTGGGGACATATGTCCCCCCCACTTCAAAATCCTGTTTGTGTCCCCCACTTTCAAATCAATTTTATAATTTTTAACTAAAATTAAGTCACCTGTTGTTTCTGTCGTTTCATCGCCGATTGTGCCGCAGACCGCGATACCTGCTCATTAAAACTTTCAGTGAGCTATTTTTAGAGTGTGCACGCGACGTTCCTGGACGTGGTCGCGCGCATCCACACAGGCTCGGTTCTGCTCATCAGCGGTTTCGAATGCGGACAGACAGTCAGCGATGAAGCACCACAAACAACAACAGGTGACTCTAAGCTAACGTCATATGACCCTGCTCTTATTCATGCAAATGCTTTTAAACCATTTATGCGCGAGAAGACAAAAAGAACGCAGCGCGCTGCCATGTCTTCCTGTCCTGATACACACACACATGACGCGCGCCAGTATCGAGTTCTATTTTGCCGCTTGAACAAACAAAAACACACATGTATGGCAAAATGTCCGTTTTGTCAAGTATCCCCACAAGAACAGTCTTCGAATTAGTTAAATAAAATCTTAAACGAAAGTAAAGAGTTGTGAGAAAATGAGATGCATGAGTTCTGTCAGCATAACAAGTGACAGCATCCATTAATTCTCTCTCTCTAGGTAAGTTAACCAAAGAACAAAGGGAACAGAAAATATAACTAACTGCTCTTGACTAAATGATGCTTGAAGCTGTTATGTAAGATTTGTTTTAAGTTCACTGAAATTATAAGTTGTTATATTTTTGAAGCCTAATAAATGTTTTAAAATTTGTGGATCATTTTATTGAGAACATCAGTAGCTATAATATCAGGGATACTGGCCTTCATTCATAAAACAGAAGCCATTAAACAATTATTTTAAAGGGTTAGTTCACCCAAAAATGTAAACTCTGTCAGTAATTACTCGCCCTCATGTTGTTCAACCCTGTATGACTTTCGTTCATCTTCGGGACACAAATTAAGATTAAAATAGTCCAAGCGACTACAGTGGCTCTACCTGAAATCTCACGGCCCACAGAGAAGGAAATGAATAGTTGAATAAAGTCGTTATTTTTCATTTATTTCTTGCACACAAAAAGTATTCTTGTCGTTTGATAAACTTAAGATTGAGCGCACTGTAGTCACTTGGATTATTTTAATGATGTCTTCAATAACTTTGAGGCCAGCAAGTTTCAATTCCTCAAGAAGCCTATGGACTAGTATGCAGGAGTGATCCAGCTCTCAGATTTCATCAAAAATAGCTTAATTCGTGTTCTGAAGATGAATGAAAGTCTAACGGGGTTGGAACAACATGAGGGTGAGTCATTACTGACAGAGTTTTCATTTTGGGGTGAACTACTATCCCTTTAAATATACTGTCTTTGTTTCTACATTACAGTGGAAATTGAAGCTCACATTATTTAGATTTTTATTTACACACAAAACATTAATGGCTAACATTTTGACTTAATAAAAATATTCTCTAACGTCTTGGTGATCGGCCCCTATAAACAATAAAGACATTTTTCTTATACATATAGCCTGCTATTCTTTTTGACAGAATTTATCATTATAATCAAAATATTTCCTGTTTTTTGTATCACCATCCCTAAATGCATACTTCCAGAAAATTTTCCCCATTGTGTGTCCCCTCCACTTTTCAAACCAAAGTTACGCCCTTGCATACATACATACACATATATGAAAGAGTTCAGATGCAAAAGCCTCTAAAAGCCATTTGAAATTTTCTTCTAAAAATGACTGATTTTTATCAAGCTTGTATATTTAAGTTCAGTAATTTCACTTAAATGACAATTAATAGGTAATCTGCACTGCCATTTAAGTGAAAATTACTGAACCTTGATATACAAGCTTGATAAAAATGATCATTTTAGAAGAAAAATTTAAAATGGCACTTAGAGGCTTTTGCATCTGAACTCTTCATATATATATTGTCACCTTCAACAGTGGCACATAAAGTTGCTGGAGAAGAGGTAAGATGTCGGATCTATCTCCTCTGTCACTCTCCTCTGAGTCCTAATCCTGTTAAGAGGGATAATCAGAGTCAACAAAGGAATAGTTTGCCCAAACATGAAAATTCTGCCATCATTTAATCATATCGTTACAAACTTGTATGATTTTTTCTTCTATCGAAACGCAAGATAGAATGAAGATTTTGAAGAGTCTTTTTCTGTTTTTGTCTATATTTAAGTCAATGGAACAGATGCTCACGTTATATGATGTAAATTTAAATGCAGGTCTTTATTCGCTCTCAATTTCAAAATCAAAATCAGCCAACACGCACATAGACTACATCAAATATCAATTGTCTCACAATCACCAAATCTCATGTTTTAGGTTTGTATCGCCATATTCAATGTAATCTGTTGAGCAAAGTTTTGATTTGACTGTGAATAAAGGCTTACATTTTGGTCTGTTCATTATACAAAGTGATCATATTGCTTCAAAAGACTCAAAATATCCGCTAAATCATATGGATTATTTTAATGTTAAGTTCATATCATTTAGAGTTTGATGGTTTTGGCTCCCATTGACTTTCATAATATGGACAAAAGCAGCTGACAGGTTCTTGAAATACCTCTGTGTTTTACATAAGGAAAAATTATTAAAATAATGAAAGAAAATGAAAACTATATATTTGAATGTATTAAAAGCGTTGGTGTGAGTGGAAAGGAAATTAAAGAACACAGACTCAGCCGAGCATTCCATGATGACCAATGCAATCTACCAGTAGATTTAAATTGGAAATTACGTCTGGTTTAAGAGATGCATTTTTGGGGCGGTAATAATGGCACAAATACCAGTAAATTGAGTAGCGCAAACCTTAGTAAATCATCTTGCATGATTCATTTAAATACTGTCATAAATGTTGTCTGAAAGGGAAACTCCAACAAATACATATGCGATAAGGTCAATACGAAATAACTGTTCACGCGTTTTCAGTGCTCATTTTCCACTGCATGTCTTTAGAAATTCCTGACAGAAGTTTTTTGATGCCAAAAGAGTGTTTGCGCTGCCGCAAGCTGTTAGCAACTTACATTGGGGTGTTTTTTGCTATTCTGCTACCACCAAACCACAAGCAGAGCCCCAGATGCACAGAGATTGGCAAGATGGGGTGAATAGAGCAGGGACTGGTCTTGACTATGATGGTAAAGGGCGTTGATGGATGCTGGATCTGTCCGCCTTGCCAGCTGGGGGTCTGATGGCCCTGTGATCTCCTGCCACACTGAGTTAGCGTGAGGACCCCGGAAAGCCATGATAAGCACTGGCTGTCCCTCGCTATGCATAACTGACTTGGTGACTAGAAGACAGGATATGCATTAACCCATGCGATTTGTGTACATTTTGCATAATTATGGTGGGAGATGATTTGTACCTGCAAAGTTTCTCAGTAGCTCTTGGGGCGGGTAGAGGAAACGGATACCACATACATCTAGACTTGATCTGCACATAAGCTCAATTGTGTGATGCACTGCTAGTGGGTTAAGCAACAGTGCCTTGCCTATCAGAAGGCAATCAGTGCTGTCTAAAAGAAAGAAAAAAAATAACCATACAATAAGATACTACATATGTCCACTGAAATATAAAATGGCATTTTCTAAAGACGCCCAGCCTCAGTATGACGCCTTGAGAATTTGTGCCTTCTGCCCTTTGACATTTTTGATCTTCAGTTTCCAGAGTTTGCAGCAGAATCCTGGGATCACACTAAAGGCCCTTTCAACGGCCTGAAACAAAGCGCATTAAAGGAGTAGTTTACTTTTAAAAAAACTTTTGCTGATAATTTACTCACCCCCATGTCATCCAAGATCAGATGTCCATGTCTTTCTTTCTTCAGTCGAAAAGAAATTAAGGTTTTTGATGAGAACATTCCAGAATCGTCTAGTGTCGTTTTAAAGCCCCTTGAAGCTGCACTGAAACTCTCATATGGACCTTGAACCGTTTGGTTCCAAATTAAGTCCATTATATGGAGAAAATCCTGGAATGTTTTCATCAAAAACCTTAATTTCTTTTCGACTGAGAAGAAAGAAAGACGTGGACATCTTGGATGACATGGGGGTGAGTAAATTATCAGCAAAAGTTTTTTTTTTAAAAGTGAATTACTCCTTTAAGGATTTAGAAAATAATGTCTAATTAACAGAAAAGAAAATGGAAGCATAAATCATACACCACCTCTATATTTGGGTTGACAGAGATGAAGCAGTCCAGGTAAGATGAGGGCATGAGGACAGCCTGTTCCTCCAGCAAATGATTAAGCTGAGGTACCCAGAATGCAACAGTCTTCAATGACGTCTGAGCAAAAAACTTGCAAACTTGCCTGTAAAACATGCTCTCGTTCTTTTTGACCTCCTTTATCTATGAGAAAAAAAAAATCAGATTCCAATATGAACTTGAATAATAGTCAATAAAGACCTCATTTTTAAATAATGTTTGGTCCACACAGAATCTGTTGTAGTGTTTGTAAGCAAGTGGGAAATCTTGTATGATACATTCAGAACTTACCCTGGATTTCCTACAGCCAGTTTGACCATCCTCAAGAGACATGGCACAGATGTACAAAGCCAAGCCATCTTCCTTATACAACTGCTGCAGCCCAGCCACCCAGAAAGGGGCATCAAGCTTGTCACCCTTGCAGTTTTTGGGATCGGTCTATCACAGAACAGGTAACAGATGAAATGTAAAAAACATTGGTAACACTTTACAGTATGGGTGCACTAATATGCATTAATTCATGCTTAACTAATGCACAGATAATACTGAGCTAATGTATAACTCATGAAGAACTATACCATTAATTAATGATTACTGGATCAGCAACTAATAAAAAATCTATATTATTAATAGATTAAGTATTACATGAATTGCTATTAATTCAATGTGTCATTGTGTATTAATTCCTTTATAACATATTTAATGAACTAACAGTGTAAATTAATGTGTTAATTACCACAATTAGTCAAAGCTATGCACTTCAACTTCCAGTTGTCTGCTTTAATTAATCATTAGCTAATGATTTGCAAAGGTACCATTATGTTATGACTTTACTTGTTGGGGCACATCATTATTAACTAGTCATTTAGTAATTGTAGTAATTTGCACATGAATTTTACATCATTGTACAAAGCCCCTCCCCTCTCCGCCATGTTGGTTGGATTCCCACGGCAAAACCGTATTGTTTACGTGTGTTTTTAGCTCGGTAGTAGAGGAGATTCTCGCAATTCTGCACTGTTTTACCATGCCTGGAAGTCACTGCTGCGTTAAAAACTCCTCCAGTAACTCACACAAGACATATGGAAAACATAGGAACAATGGAACACAGTTTTTTAGGTGATCGAAATGGACACAGCATCAGGGAGAGTCTCTGACGAGGAGACGCTGGATTGCACGGTTGGCTGATGCCCTTAGTATACGATTTTCACTGTCTGCTGTGCCTTAATGAACATACGCATGTGTTGTTTGAGTGCCTTGTTCATTAATTTTTTATTTCTTTGAAATAAATGTTTGAAACAACTTGATATGGCTTAACAATATTTTTTGAGAATATATATATATATATATATATGTATATTTGGACAATATAACTTTCATGGACAACATAAGTAATAATAATAATAAAATAATAATACTGTTATTAGTGCAAAAGAACAAATATATTGATGCTGCTTCTCCAAATACAGCTGTTTTGCACTTAGTGTGAGTTTGTGCCTGTAAGGTCCCTTTTCTTTCGTCTTATCTTTTTGCATTGCTTTACTTTCTGCCTTTTTTCTCATATTCTTAGATCCGTCTTTGTCCTGCCAAAATAATAAATGCACGAAAATAATAAATGTGTGAAAATTAAAGAGCTCTGGAATGTTTAGTCGCATCTCTGTGGGGTTCTAACATAGGGTTCTAAAGGCGTTGCCGTTGGTAACCGATAGCGTCTCCTACCATCATGGCCGACCGGCTCAGACCCCGCCCAAATCGGCACGTGACTCCTCATTCTCAATAGATGAAAATCGGAAATCAAAATACGACCCATAAATCGTAATTATTTGCTGCGTCCCTATGGTCAAAACAAAAGCGTCAGCTAAATGACGTCTTGGGATGAGAACGGGCTGGTTTGAGCCTGCGCAGTACTCTAGACATCAGGAAGTGAGTGCTTTATTTGCAATGCACGTTGATGAGAAGTTTAAAAGACGGAACACAGGACGAAATTTTTCACTCGTGACAGTTATTATTGATAATAACTGCACTGTTAACCCTTGCTGATATAAAAAAATGTCCACATTCTGACAATATCAAGCCCTTTTCCATGAAAAAATTTTGCCAGTATTTTACTCGTCCATTTAGCGAATCTGAGGCGAAATCTATTACAGTCTATGGGCGAAATATGCTTCTTGTGGTCAGTGTTGTGCCAGTTCATACTTAAAAAGAACTAGCTCGAAGTTCAGTTCACACAGATGATAATGAACTAGTTCATGTTCATAGTTCTTTTTTTTAAGGAACTAAGTTCACATATCTAAAAATGAACTAGTTCACGTTCATTTGTTAAATGCTTAAATGCTAAGTTAAATGCTAAGTCGGACGGACGAACTTCCGCCCTGTCCGTCCTTCCAACCGTCACATAAAAAAAATAAAATAAAAAAAATCACATTCAGTAACAAAACCTAGTGACGAAAGTGGTGCCTTTTGCGCTGCCATGGTCCCCAGTGGACCATGGCAGTGCACAAGACGGACCTCTTTACCATCCATTGGTCACCAGTGGACCATGGCAGCGCACAAGACGAACCTCTTTACCATCCATTGGTCACCAGTGGACCATGGCAGCGCACAAGGCGACGCCGAAACTGCCACTCCTCCACATGGCATGGCAGCGTATTTGTTTTCATTTCATAATTTTGAATCTTCCATGTCATAATTTTGACTTTTTATGTCAATATTTTCTGTCTTTCTTTCTTGTAATTAATTTGCTTTATTCTTACAGAGTTGTGCTCTGTTCGTTTTTTTGAGGGATTTTATGTGATTTTGCCCTTTGATTTTGAATTTAAATTATAAATTAAATTATTTTCATTTTAAAATATAAAGAACTTGTAAGCCTAAAGTATTTTTAAAGTATTTCTGTAAAAGGCTAGGGACAGAAAAATGAACATTTCCATAGAATGGCCCATATGAAATTAAAATTATGTATCTGAATCAGAGAGATAAAACTTAAAACAGAAGCAGACTGAAGGGCTTACATTTTTTTTTTTTCCAATTTTCAAGAAAAAAGAAACAAGCTTCCATGGTAAAGTGGTGTGCAGAACATGAAATCCACGGGGAGGAGTTCGGATCCAGATCCAACTCCTCCCACTCCTCCACATGGCCCCCTGGGGGTGGACAATGGCACCCGCACTAGGCCACACGCAAGGTGATCCTCGGGCGGACGCCATGGGGACCATAGGTGGCGCTATAACAACCAAAAGTACTAAATTGTGCATAACTCCTAGACCGTTTGAGCTAGAATCATAATTTTTGCATCACTGTGATCCCTGGCTCAAGCCAGAACAAGATGTATATCTCCAATTTCCATTTCGGGGACCATGGCACCCCCTCTAGGCCACACTGCACAAGGGGATCCTCGGGCGGACGCCATGGGGACCATGGCGCCCCTCTGAGGCCACACGCAAGGGGATCCTCGGGCGGACGCCATGGGGACCATGGCGCCCGCTCTAGGCCACACGCAAGGGGATCCCTCAGGGCGGACGCCATGGGGACCATGGCGCCCGCTCTAGGCCACACGCAAAGGGGATCCTCGGGGCGGACGCCATGGGGACCATGGCGCCCGCTCTAGGCCACACTGCAAGGGGATCCTCGGGCGGACGCCATGGGGACCATGGCGCCCGCTCTGAGGCCACACGCAAGGGGATCCTCGGGGCGGACGCCATGGGGACCATGGCGCCCGCTCTAGGCCACACGCAAGGAGATCCTCGGGGCGGACGCCATGGGGACCATGGTGCCCGCTCTAGGCCACACGCAAGGGGATCCTCGGGCGGACGCCATGGATGGATGGATGGATGGATGTTTTTATTTATTTTTTTTTACCTTTCAGTCCTTCGGCCCTTCGGCCCTTCGGCAAAAATAAAAATATCTTACTTCCGTCCGTCCTTCCAACCGTCACATTGAAAGATCACATTCAGCAACAAAGGCAAGAATAGACCATTACAACACAAAAGACTACATTTTATCCAACGGCTAAAAAGACTAAAGTCATACAGTACGTGGTTCTGGAAACACATATCGAGTGTCAAATGGCACATTAGCAGCAACTACATTCTCACTGGGAAGAATGAATCTGCACTCCTGGAGCCATATCGACGCTGACAGACAACTGGAACGGACAATCTGGGAAACATCAGAACAAGATAAAGAACTGACCAACCACAAGACAAGAAAATAAAGCATCACTCACTTGGCACAGGACTCAACTTTCAGTCCCATAACTGCAACGCTGTAGGTCTGCGGTGTGTTTACAGTGACGTCAGACTTGGGCAAAACTAAACCAGAAACAAAGCGCTTTAGGTTAAGGCCTCAGATCTGTCATTGAACTGCACATACACAACAACTTACCGATTATTTTTCACCTCAAAAACTTGGGAGACTTCTCGGTCAGCAATAAAAGCCTTTAGTGTGTACATCCCCATCTGAGCCTCTGGGTTTAACTGAGAAAGCTCCAATATCAGCTCCGTTGAGGAAACATTTGTCCACTGACCAATCCAGTTATTATCTTTGTCCTATTAAAACAAATTAACAGCTCAGAGAAAATCTGCAAAGAAAAGAAAAGTGCAAAAAGCTGCATTGGCTCCATTCAAAGTCTTACACCGAAGCAAACTCACCTCCACCACGAGCTGCAGTACTGCAAGACAGACAGGAATAATAAACATTTAAAAGCAGTCATTGAAGTTGAAATTTCTGCATCTTAAAAGAACCTGCATTTAATTTGCTTTTCATTTATGGTCAGAACACTCAAAATGGTGAAACATCTGGTCTTACCATTTGATCAAAAGGCACAAATTTGGGATCCATGGAGACAACTCTGAAATTAGCTGCAAAGACACCAAACACAAACTCACATTGCATAATGCATTTGAAGATGATAGCTTCAACCAAGGGTCATTCACAGCTCACCTGTTTGTCCTGGATTGTAAATAGGTTTGTCTGTTTGGATGAAGGTCAAAGGTAACGTCTGAACATGATTTTGCTCTCCTCAGTCGCTCTGAAGACCTTCCCTTGAACAAAGAGGAAGATGGCCGACACTTTGGATTTCCACCCCACACTCAATATCCAACATACACACACAAACACAGTGAAAACAAATATTAACCACACTACGTGAAAATACAAAAAAATCAAATTATAACCACAGCCAACCCCTCCCGTTCAGTGGGATAAAATTGTTCAATTTTACACTTGTAAAACAAAAGTACATATTCATAAACCAAAGCAACAAACACTTTTACTCAGAAACAAAATTAACTCAGTTTAGACAGAACTCAAAACAATAAAAATAAAGTTATGTCTACAAGAGCCATTAAATTGAGACCCAGGCAAAGCAGCATTGCAGTGACATTAGCAGGTTTAAATCCCACCCTCAAATAAATCACAGGAACCCTTGGACATTGTCACACCTGCCAAAGATAAAAAATAAAAATAAAAACATTTACTTAACCCTATTCGCACGGGATTACCTGGGGACCATGTGTAAATTTGAAATTACCCACTCACATCTGAATTTCGTGTGGCGCATTTGCACGGGATAAGCGAACAGCGAAGCCTGTGTTTTTACTTGAATTTACTGACTTATCTCTCTCCCGGATATGATGTCATTAGGCTATAGCTTTGAAATGTCTTGTCTTTATTTTGTCTAGCTATATATAATAAACAGAAGAATTGTCCTTACCATATCCTGCTAAACATGTCATTCATCTCAATCTAAAAGTTATTTTTGTTTTTGCTCTTCTGATGGTATAGCTTTCTCTTTCTGCAAATTGAATAGTTGTACTATGACCCCACACCCAAAATACTATCAAAACACTCCAACTCTGCCTCTATTCTCCGCGAAAGATGGATAAAAAGGCGCAGATGAAACAGAAACCTTGAAAAAATTATATACGATCCGGTCAAATCACACAGATGTCGATTTGACACGGGACTAATATTATCACAGGACCTCTTTACAAATCTTTACTTTACAAATTACAGACATGGCCGATTCGCACAGGATTAAGATCACAGACAAACTTGGCAATTATTCCAAATTACTACAGGTCACCAGACAATACTATTCCCATGCGAAATAGTGGGAAATTAACTTAAAATCATACATACCACAGGAGGATTGCAGCTCACGTAGCCTACTAGCTGCTACACGTCGTCACTCGCCTTATGCAGCCACTTACGAAACAAAAACATACAAGCAAGTCAGTCTCCCGTTAACCAAGAAAACTCTTTAAAATACAGAAACTTACCTGGCAGCTATCGCAAGGGCCAGTGCACACCAGAGAGAAAACCAGAGGATGTATTCAACTCTCCTGCCACTGCCAGCCACAAATGCTAATGTAAACATCAAGTTCGAGATTCAAACCCAACTCTACTACACTTACTCACCACCTGAAGTTTACAATGGGCAGAACCCATTGTAATGCATACCTGGCAAACAAACCACTCACATTTTTATACTCCCCACACTGATAGGCTGTTGCCATGACACGAACCAATCACAGCAAGGGCTAAACATCTCGCTGCTACATTCGGCACTGATAGGCTCACATGCAGGGTTAGCATGACACCAACCAAGAACAGCAAGGGATATACATACCCTGCTACAAATATTATAAGTTAAAACACTTTCAATCATTGATCTATAAACAAATGGATTCGGCGACTCAAAACTGGGGTTGGAGATAAAACCTGACTTTTCAAATGAGCGTGAACGTGAACTGCGCGTGACGTGCTGCTCATTCATTCCTGACAGAGTGAGCAATGCTCTCGTTCACGTTCATTGTATGAAAAGTGATTGAAAATATGAACGAGTTCAGTGAACGTCGTTCATGCACAACACTGCTTGTGGTTGGAGCGAGGATCACCCCTCGCCCTCATCCACCTATCTGTCATTTATATTTGTTTTAATGATAAATGGTGCCAGCCTCCAAAAGTGATTAACCTGTCCTGAGTTTTTTTTTTTATCTCACACAACAATAACGATGTCTTTATAGCCTACTTTAGAATAATAATGTTTCATAAATCTAGATATAGAATAAAGAGGGTTATCTAACGTTAGCATATCCTATAGCCTAAATGTGATCATCACAAAGAGGGTTTTTTTTTATTATTTTGCTTTAAGATGCTTTACTTTCAACCTTTTTTTTGGCATAGTTTAGTGTAGGAAGTATTTCACATGAATTTGATTTTACTTTATTGACACTGTCATTTCCGGATGGTATTCATTCATTAAAAATAAACAAGTTCTGTCTTTTAAACTTCTCCTCAACGTGCATGCAGTGTAAATAAAGCGCATCAATAGGCCCCAGGACTGATCATGTTCACTAATTTGTTTTCTTTTCTTTGTACCACGTTTCACCAACAGGAAAGTAGCTTATGCCATGAAAGCACCTCAGTCTTATACATTCTTTCAAAGTACCACGAAAACAATTCTGAAATATAACAATTTGCATACTTTTGCTTGATTAAAAGTAACAAAGCAGAAGAAACAAATTCTCTTGCATTAATTCTGTTCTCACTTATTAGTAATATGTTGGTGAAAGTATTAAAGTACATCTAGTCAGTTGACACTTTACTTTTAGCTACCTTCTTTGTCCTTGTTGTCCTTGCTTCAGATGCTCATTACATTTTACTGGGTAATATAAATAAAACAACACCTACAGACAGTACTGGTTTGCTTTAGGGTTAGTTGGATGTATTTATGCATAATTTATACATGTAACAAGGACACTGTAAAATAAATTGTAACCCTTATCAGTCCATCACACAAACACACAGATTAGGCCTATATAAGTCCCATTCTGCACTGTTGTTCCTAACAAGTGTCTTTTCTAATTCGCTTGCTGTCAAATATTCATGATGTCCTTTGAATTACAAACGCAATCAAACCAGCCCACTTTCATCACAGATTAATAAAAACATTTTTAGATGTTTTGATTTTAGACAGTTTAAGATTTTAATAACTGGTGCTTCAGCTCAAAACAAACAAATACATTTGACAGATTTCACATGAGACAAGATTTTTTCTGTAGAGTCAGAATATGTTTAATAAAAAGAATTAAACCTCAATTTCTTCTATAGAACTTCATAGAAAGTAATTCAATAAATTACAAACTTTTTAAGACATGTATCCTGCACTACAAGAAGCATTAATTGACAACACAGGCCACAACTTGCAAGTATTGCAACTGTCCAAAAAAACAACAAAATTTCTTTAAAATGTCACGGCTTTAATTTCAAAATATTAAAAATATGAAACAAAATAAGCCATGAAAACAAATGAGTCTGTTTGTCAATTTAATCATTCACATAACTGAACACAAACTTTTATTTGCAGTAGTGTATTTATATTTAATTTGCTGTTGCATGGTGGATGTCATTGTCTTTGTGCCACAACGGCAAGTCTTGCCCTGATTCTGGTCAGTAGTCCAGCGGTTCATAACACAACACATGAAATACAACCAAAATACTGAATGAATGTATACACATGAAAAGAAAGAAAGAAAAACAAGGTAAATGTCCGATTCTCAGTAAACCTGCAATTCTTCTCAGAACATTATTCAGTTAAATGAGATGCTAATGCTGCAATGTCATAATAAGAGGAACTATATAGGTTTCATGTGCGGGTTTTGGAAGAAGTGGAAAGCAGCAATACCTGTACACAGTTTCAAAGTGTGGCTCACCACAAACTAAGTGAAAGAGGAAGATCTGATGCCACAGTGGAAAGGAGAGAGGCATTCAGAACATCTACTGAGGCAAAAACCACACTGAGAGAGATAAAAGTGGGGGCATCTGAGTGACATTATACATGTTTTCTACAGGCTTTATACATTAATTTCAGCTTGTGACTGGATTCCGGCCATGTATCCGGCATCATGGAAATCATAAAGGTCTACACAGTATTTGCCATGTTGAGGAGACCTAGTTGCGTGGGTTATTTATTGTTGTGTTATAAGGTTATAATCATCAGTAAGAAGAAGGTTATGCAGTTAATAGAGGTCTCCTCTCAACACTCGAAATAGTGCTTCGTGGTCATTGAACAAACCGTTTCAGCTACGGTATGGCAGAATTTGAAAAAAATAAAAAAATACAAAACACAAGAAATTGCAACCAGTATTCTGTCACTATTGCACAGAATTCAAATTATTATTCTAGACAGTAAAAAGGTTACACATTTGCAATCTCCCTGATAAACAGGATATGATTCTCAGGAAGTAAGCTGTGTGCATCATTTGCTCTTTCACTCCTGTTCTCATTCTGGGTCCTCCTCTCTGGATGATGTTACACTTCACTAGTCCCTGGGACAACGTGACTTCCTGGTTGCCTAGCGACCTGATCAGAGTGAAGCTTGCAGCGTGGGTGGAAGCAGTAATACTGTATCCCGTGAGTGACACACAAGCTCCACTCAGCAGCTGTGAAATGAGACTGAGCGCTGGTCTTTACTGCACTCGGCTCTTCTATGTGTATGTGTGTGTGTATGGACAGAGCATGTGAAATCATGAGGTAAGAAGGTTTAACAACCTAAACATCTTTCTTTTGCTGTCCTTTGTTGAGAGACTCAAAAATACACATGCACACACAAGGTCTGAAATCAACCACAAACTTTCTGCCTTTTTATATATATAAAAAAAACATGACAGAAAAAGGCAAACAGCACTGTAAAAACCAATTAGTTCAGTTGACTTAATTTTATTATGCAAACTTGTTGCCTTAATTTCATTAAGTAAGTATAACTTAATTGCATCAAGTTATTCTTACTTAATCCATTTAAGTTAACTTAATTCTATCTGTGATCCGAGGAAGTGTACTCCCAGAGTGCATTGCGGCATGAATAAATTAATTGCTTTGTTTTACTATTTTTAGCTTTATTTTTACCATTACAATTTTATTTGTTATTGTTATTGGGGTTATATTGACAAGAGACAGCAAATCAAATTGTGATGTCTTAATTAATTTAATGTTTTTTTTTTTTTTAATGTTACCACTGTTGTGGTTTGCATGCTCAATGTTGAAGTCTGTAAGTGACTCAAGCAAAACTGCATTGTCACAAATATGAAGGGATTAATATCAACCCAATTAAAGATTTATAAAATGTTAAAATATCATTATTATAATAATATAAATATATGTTATATATGAAGAGTTCAGATGCAAAAGCCTCTAAATGGCGTTTGAAATTTTCTTCTAAAATGATCATTTTTACGAGCAGTTGGACAGGTGTACCTAATAAAGTGGCCGGTGAGGTGTATATATATATATATATATATATATATATATATATATATACTTAAATTACTTCTATGTTTTGAATTAATTTATTTATTATATGAAGAGTTCAGATGCGAAAGCCTCTAAATGGCATTTGAAATTTTCTTCTGAAAATGACCATTTTATCAAGCTTGTATATCAAAAAGTTCAGTAATTTCACTTAAATGGCAATGAGGATTACCTATTAATTGTCATTTGAGTGAAATTACTGAACTTAAATATACAAGCTTCGATAAAAATGGTCATTTTAGAAGAAAATTTCAAATGCCATTTAAAGGCTTTTGCATCTAGAATTTCTTCATATAATAAATAAATTAAATTCGAAACATAGTGATAATTAAGTATACATATATATATATATATATATATATATATATATATATATATACATATATATATATATATACAGTATATATATATATATATATATATATATATATATATATATATATATATATATATATATATATATATATATATATATATATATATATATATATATATGTATATATTACTTCACTTCCTTTGAAATCAAATAAATGTGATTACATGTTGCATGATTGCAGTCAATTGGAAGAGAATTACAATGATATGAATAAAGTTCCATTGCCAACCAAAGGGACAGGATTATTGTGACATCAATCACAATAATGGTGGAGTGAATAACATAAAGAATTTTGATGTTCTCCCAAATATGAGGTGTATTGAATAACACCCAAGATGAATGGAAAATGCAAATAGAGAAGAATGATGGCTGCAAAAGTGGAAGTAATTAGTGAAAAATCTATTAAGAATTGCCCTGCCTCATTGACCATTTTGCCCCGCCTGTTTTTTGTTTTTGGGCAAAATGGTACTCAATCCAGTCAAGTAATGTTTACAAGGTTTTGCTGAGTAACGAAAGCATAGCATGCAAACAGTACAGATTACTACGAAAATTTTAAGTAAGTTCAACAAATTATTGGACTTTAAGTAAAGTTAACAAAAAAATTCTTATTAAGAATTTTCTATAAGACAAAGCAATTGTTAAGCCATTTTTGTTCTATGTTTTCTATGTTTATGCTGTATCACGTACTATCCTTATAAAAATGTTGACCCCTCCCCAAAAAAAAACCTAAAACCCTGTTTCTCCACAGTTGACATGGCAACACACAACCACCGTGATAAAAACAGGGTGTTCATGTAAATGAGAGGCCAAACCGCAGGGGAATATCTGCTGTCAAGGCCCTAGCACCGACATTCGTAGTCGGAATTTTTGGACGTCAAAAAATAAAATACGACCTTACAGGTTTGATTTTTTTGTGTTTTCGCATCCCTAGCAAGCAGTTTGAATGGTGTTTCAACATTTCAGAGCCAGCCGAAATCACAAAGATTGAAAAAAAAAAAAAAAAAAAAAAAACATGACAATTCAGGACTATTATATATATATATATATATATATATATATATATATATATATATATATATATATACATATATATTAAAGCAGATAAATAATGTATTATTCCCTTCAGTGAGACACTTGTTGAGCACTGTTTATGTTTTTGAATGTCTAATTGCATGTTCGCCCATTTAAGACATGAAGTTGTACGCAATCCTTACCAGCACTATAGTGCATACACACTGACCCACTCTGTTGTCATCCCCCTGGTGAGAGTCCTGACCGCTGGAAGTTTTTCGATGAAGTACTCCCGGCTACTTTTTGGGGCCACAAAACTGTGCGTTTTTCCGTGAAAATGATTTGCGTTTCAAAGCTTGCTTAATTTACCACACAAAAAACACGCCGGTCAAAATTCATACCTCTCTAGTTTTAATGTCGGCACTATTTTCTCTGCAGTTTCTATCAATCCGGCTGCCACAACATCAACAGTGCGCACGCTACGATCAGCTGATCCATAGTGTTTACACAATTGATTGATAAAGGTAAAAAATTATTAAATTAACAATGGTGCGAAACTTGTAAATTAAATAAAGAGGTGTGAAGTCAGCACACTGAAAAGGTACTGCTACAAAAAGATATTTATTAAAAAAGCAACGTTTTGACCATCAGGTCTTCATCAGGTGCCTGATGAAGACCTGATGGTGAAAACGTTGCCTTTTTAATAATATTTTGTAGCAGTACTTTCAGTGTGCGGACTTCAGCACCTCTTATTTTGTTACTTTAGGTCAGTTGTCCTGCACCTGACCCTACTTTGGGTGTTTGGGATGTGCACACCATTTTTGTCTATTTTGCGAACTTGTAAATTCACAGGCTGTGACCACAAGGATGTGCCGGGATCAAAGTTCGGTTCGTTTCCTGTTTCGGCCATACTCTGCTGGAGCTAAAAATCCAGAATAAAGGATTTTCGTGTGTGTAGTGCTCACTTCAGCGGAGAGTGATTACATCCCCAACCAAGGAGGAAAAGAAAAGAAAAAAAAAACAAAAACATTTTAAGGAGTTTTGCTGTATGCCAGTACCACGGGTAAGCTCTATTTACTAACTTTACTGATCCCATGTCTAAACTGTACGGTAAACAAGCTGATGAGAACAGGTTTAGGGACAGGTAGGTTGCATACAACTTCATGTCTTAAATGGGCGAACTAACCCTTTAAAATATGATTGAAATCTCTTCGAAACATGAAAATACGGATTCGGTACAACATGTGCAGCAAAATATGTCATCATGGGCTATACAACGCTATAATGGGAACATCATTATAATCATGTGCTTGGGACATGGATTTAATTGAGAGACTTTGTGTTTTTTGTAATCAGGCTATCAAAATTCAGATACAAATTTGGATTTAAATTTATCGGCCGATGTGGCGACTTGAGCTTTCAAATGTAGAGAGTTGATTGGATTCCGTATAGGCAAAAATTTTCATATCGGTGCATCCCCTAATCATTTCACATTAATATACGTCTTGCCATCTTTCTCTTAAAGGGATACTCCACTTTTTTTAGAAATAGGCTCATTTTACAACTTCCCGAGTTAAACAGTTGAGTTTTACCGTTTTGAATCCATTCAGCACGATTTTCTGATATTTAAAAAAATCAGTAACCAGACCGTTTCTGGTCTCATTGACTTCCATAGTATATATTTTTTTCCTACTATGGAAGTCAATAGAGTCCAGAAACTGTCTGGTTACTGATATTCTTCTAAATATGAAAAGAGCATCTGAATGCATTTGAAAACGGTAAAACTAAACTTTTTAACTCTAGGTGAGTTTTAAAATGAACCTATTTCCAGAAAAAGTGGAGTATCCCTTTAAAGGAACTTGGAATTTAAATCACCTTTTATTTTAATGCCTGTACTTTGTTCAGCTTTACAAGCACTCTGAAAACATCCGCATAAAAACATCTACAAAAATACACACAATCCCAAGTAAGCACACACATGCACACACATAACGGTACACACATACACACACGCACACACACACCTTGACTTCTGGCTCTTTATGTGAAACACACTCCAGGCTCATCCTGGTCCTTTTCAGCAAGTGAATCCCTCAGTGGTCTCTGAAGGACAGATGTATCTTCTTCATCGTCCGAACTGCAATGTGAAATGTTCAGTTTATTTCAGTTAGTCTACCTTGATTGCGATTCAGGATCACAATTCACCTGGACCTCATTGTCTTGGTCAGAAATAATCATTGCAAATCATAAACACTGGTATGATTAATAGAAAGTCACTTGTGAAAAAAATAATAACACAGTAACTTAGCTTGAACTTACAGATGACAGGGCAGAGTCAAGGGATGGTATCTTGGATATAAGGTCGTCTAGATGCGAATTCCTCTGCATTTCTTGTATTTGGCTGGGCATGTGCGTCAGTCAATATATTAACCCTCTGGGTGCTTCGGTCATTTATGACCGGAATTTTTAAACAAAAAAAAATTAAAAATCATAGCTTTATCGGAATGGTACGAAACTTGGTGACTTTTATGGTACTTGGTATATGAAACACACACAAAAAAATAGGGACATGATTTGAAAAGTCTAAGTGGTCTTAAAAAAATAGTCACACTCAGGACCTTTGGGTCAAAAATGACCGCCATAGGAAATGAATGGGAAATTGGCAAAAATATGAAAATACAGAGTTTTTTTGTGTGTACAATCTACAAATCAGCCACAATGCAGAAAAAAAAGCACACAGCAGTGAAGGGGTGAATCTCTAAAACATCAAGAGTGCAAAACAGACAAATACACTCACACACACTTATACACACAAAACACACGCACACAAATGAACAAGTGTCATTGCAAAAGCTAATTTTGGGAAATGTGTGAAATAAAAGCAATTATTGCATCAATGTAAGAAATACAAACACAGCACTGAAAGCATGAGACTGTAAGCCTGCAAAATAGACATGCTTGCACACACACACACATACACACACAAAAACAGAGAAATTTGAGACTGGTGAAACTATAACAGAGAAATGTGCGAATATGTGAAATAAAATCAATGAATCAAGAAAAGGGGAGACATTGGATCCAAAATTCAAAAGTCACACACTGTCTCTCTCTTGAACACATGCGCGCGCACACACACACAAACACAAACACATAGGGAAATATATACTGGTAACTGTAATAGAGAAATGTGCGAATATGTGGGAATAAAATCAATGAATCAAATAAAGGGGAGACATTGGATCCAAAATGCAAAAGTCGCACACTGTCTCTCTCTCTCTGAACACATGCGCGCACACACCCCCACACAAACACATAGGGAAATATGAGACCGGTAAAACTGTAATAGAGAAATGTGGGAATATGTGGGAATAAAAATCAATGAATCAAATAAAGGGGAGACATTGGATCCAAAATGCAAAAGTCACACGCTCTCTCTCTCTCTCTGCTCTCTGAACACACACACACGCACACACACTGGGTAGCAAAATGCTTTCTATTTGCTCTCTTTCTAATGCAATGTTCAGGTTTGACTATTATGAAGTAATAATTTAAAACAACAAATTACCATTTAATTACCTTTTAAACCAACCAAACAAACAAAAAACTTGACAAAAATACGTCTTTAGAATCTCTTACCCATGACCTGAGAAAAAAAATAGTAAAGTAATGTCCCAAAACAACTATCTACAATCCTTCTCTACAAGAGCTGTTAAATCCATTACAGTGGTTAAAATGTGACATTGCAGGATGAATATTGCTCACTACTTCCAAAAGGTGGCGCTAATCTGCTTGAAAAAAATTCTCTAAAGCCTAGACTCTTGCTTTAACCTAAAATACATCATTCATTTAAAAATAATAAAAATTATATATATATATATATATATATATATATATATATATATATATATATATATATATATATATATATATATATATATATATACATACATATATACATATATATTTATATATATATATATATATATATATATATATACATATATATATATACATATATGTACATATATATATATATATATACACATATATGTGTGTGTGTGTGTGTGTGTGTGTGTGTGTATATATATATATATATATATATATATACATGTGTATATATACATATATATATATATATACGTGTGTGTGTGTGTGTGTGTGTGTGTGTGTGTGTGTGTGTGTATATATATATATATATATATATATATATATATATACATATATATATACATATATACACATATATATACATATATATATATATACACACATACATATACATATATATATATATATATATATATATATACATATATATATATACATATATACATATCTATATATATACACACACATACACATATATATATATATATATATATATATATATATATATATATATATATATATTCTAGTCAATGGGAAAAAATGGATCAGTAATTGCATAAATATTAATTATATTCATAGAAGTCTCTCAAAACACCACAGAAAAAAAAAGAAAAAAATATTATAGAACAAAAATTAATTTAATTGGTTTTACTGAATTTTTTTTTTTTTTTTGATTTTAGGGGTCCGGTCACTTATGACCGTGAAGGTCCCATGTGTGACTGTACGGCGAAGACCCCAGAGGGTTAAACAGTAGCTGCTGTTGACTGAATGCGGTCTAACATCCAGACGCCGACGAACTACTGAAACTGTAGTCATGGTGACCGCAGGCGCTGTAGACCAGTCACTAAGCTACGAGTTGTCCAAGTATGAAATACATCCCATATCACTTGTCAAAAATGACACGTAAAATGTGATTCGTCAGTTTCTGTTAGTGTCGTCCACAAAGTTATCTTTCTGACGCAGGTTGGTAAACCTTAATTGTTGTTATACTAAGTAGCACCGGTAAAGTTGGCTTAACGTTAGACAATAACGTTACATTTAACTATTATTTGCGCGTTTGTGGGTTGAAATTTGTACATGGCGAAGCAAATATCAGTCAGTTAAGGCTTTTAAAAGCCTAAACTGGATGTCCCAATTGTAGGCTAAGTGCTGCAAGAAAGCATGAATCCTGACAGAAACTTGATTGTGAATGTTTTGTCTTAATCTTTTAACCAGAACGTCTGTCGTTTCAGATTAATATTGCAGGAGGAAGACTTGCAAAGGTAAGTAAAAACATTTTCTTTGTTTATACATGGTTCTAAACATTAAATAATACAAAACATTTAAGCATTTATAGGCATTGTATTGTGATTGTCATGATGCACTAATGATATATGATCGATCATTCAAGTTTTAGATTACTTTAAATAAAAAAATAATTTAAGCAACTTTCATTTCTAAGTTAGGCTACACGAGATTCAACTTGATTTTTTTGTAAATTTTAATATAGCTATACAGTCAATTGAGTACAAAGCAGCAACATAAGTTTTGTTGAATAACGTGACCTTTTTTACATTTTTTTTAAATAGGTTGTTGTTGTTTGCTGTTTAAAGACTTTGAACTTGAAACTGCTGCTTTATTTTTCTTGGCAATTTGGCATGCAGTTTCACGCCCACCCCTTGAACATCTCTGGCCTGGTCCTAATGTCACTGTCACGTAGATGTTTTGGCCGAAACTTGCTAATCGAGCTTTTCTTTGTCCCCTGTAGCAAAGTCCTTGTAGTGAGCATTAGGCTATATTTCATAAATGTCTCTGACATCATACATGTCACCGTTTTACGCTAGATGTCCTGTGGAGTAAATAGCACTTTCAGGGCTTTTCAGAGATACCAAGTTGTTTCACCATGAAACCACTTCTCCTTGGTCTTTAAAAATGACTGAGATTAGTTTAGTGATCAAATTTAGCACTCTTGCGGAAATATGATCATATTTATTTTGTAATTATTATTTAAATCAGATTAATATTTGGAATGTTATGGGGTTTCTCACAAAAAAAAGTATACCAAGAGGACATCCAGAATAGTTTTTCAGTCATTTTGGAGACAAAACTATTAATTATATAAAAAACTGTTAATTATATATCAATATTCCTAGTAAATATTATTATGAAAATGTTGCCAATTATTACTAATTTTACATTTTGTGTCAAAAATCCATGTCATTGTTAGTGGACAAATTCAATAAACCAGTCAGAATCTTGTGAAACTCTTTTATTAAAAGTCCCATAGTAAACACATGAATGTAAAAGTTGTGATCTGGAAAAAACTGACCTGTAATGCAAATGGAAACCATATGTAGACTAATCAGAGTTGCCCATAACTTTATTAGCAAACTCTACAGGGGGATTAATAAAGTTACATTTAATTTTTAAATTATTGATCGTTGCTGAAGAAGACAAATGGGGAATTGCATGTTTAAACCTGAAGGCAGGCCTTTGGACTGAGCATGGATCAATATTGTGTACATATCGCCATATTTGGGTCTGATTTATCAGAACAAGCTTTTGCGCAATGTCCTTTTCGTGTTTATAAGACCACAAACAAACACAATTTGTTTAATTTTGAAGGAAGAACTACACATTCTAAAAAAAAAGAAGCATTTTAAGCCATAATACTTTTAGCCATAATACTGTAATGTTACTTTTGATACTGGAAGTGAAACCACTTAGTAGTTTTTCCATCCTTAAAGCGTTTCACACACACACACACACACACACACACACACACACACACACACGCACCACACACACACACACACACACACACACACACACACACACACACACACACACACACATGTTGGTGCAACAGCATTATGAGGACTCTCCATAAGCATAATAGTTTTTATCCTGTGCAAACTATATATTCTATCCCCCTACACTGTACGCAATCCCTAAACCTAACCATCACAGGAGAAATGCTGCCATTTTTATTTTTTAATAAAACATTGTTTTTTATGTTTTTTAAGCCTTTTGATTTATGAGGACTTTTGATATGTCCTCATAAACCACCAATAAGTTGTAATACCAGTGTAATACACATGTCATTATACAAACTTGTGTCCTCATAAATCATATAAACAAACCCACACACACACACACACACACACACAAAGTAGCCTAGTTGTTATTAAAATATATTTTTTATACAGGTCACTCTTTACCGCACAAAGTTTTTTTTTCTGTATTGATATATATCCAATAATATTGTTATGTTTGCATGACTTGGATTAAGAATCTTTGTAAGATCTTTTCACAAAAGAAGATATTTCTTGAGATAAATAAAAGTCATGACTGGAAGCTCTGAATTATAACATCTGAATAGAAAACGTAATCTGTGGTTTAGTAGAATTAATAATATTTTGTTTATTTAACAGTTCCGGAAATGCTCACTGCCGATGTTCCGCAGGTCAAGTCCAGAAGCGCTGGGTGGGCTGGCACATGTGATGTTATTGTATATTGTGACAAGTGTATGGGGCTCCTCACCTTCCCCAAGCATTTCAACCTGCAGTGGAACTACCTGTGGCTTCTGTAGAACAAAATCTCGAAAGGGTTTGGCACTACAGTCACATTTCCAGTTGTTACCTGAGAGCCAGAGCTGATCCAAGCTATCAGGTATAGAAGCTGGAAGGTTGACCAGTACATTGTCTTTCAGGTTCAAGTAGCGCAAGCGTGGCAGCATGTATATAGTCGCATTACGTATGAGCTCCAACCTGTTTCCAGAGAGATCCAGCCAAGACAGGTGTTGCAGTGGCAGTAAGGCCTCAGCAGGAAGATTGCGAAGTAAGTTGCCTGACAGTAGCAGGTAATCAAGGTTCTTCAGGCCATAAAATGTGTGGGAGGTGATGGATGTTATCTGGTTGAATCTAAGATCAAGCTGTTGCAGCCCTTGTAGTTCCACAAAACTCTGACGCTCCACTGTAGAGATGTTGTTGTTTTGTAGGAAAAGGCGACGAAGACCTGTAAGACCAACGAAACTTTGGGCTGAGACTTTTGCCAAACAGCTTCTATCAAGGTGAATACTGTGGAGCTTTGACAGACCCTTGAAAACTTCGATCTGGTAGGCTGTGAAAACAACTGCCTGTAAGTTTTATCACAGCAAGGTGATTCAAGCCCATAAATGTTCCCATGCGTGCCTCTTGTAGCCGGTTGTTCTCCAAGTTCAGCACCTCTAGATGGCCCAGCCCTTCAAAACTCTCACCCCCAAGGCTCGGATCTGGTTGTGACAAAGGCAGAGTTCCTCAAGGTGCTGCAAATCACGGAAAGTCCCAGGTCTTAGACTACTAATCGAGTTATTTTGACAGGCGAAGCACATGTATGCTCTTTAGACCGAGGAAAGTTTCATCGTGAAGCACAGTAAGACGATTTCTGCTGAGATCCAACCATCTCAAAGATTTCAGGCCCGCAAATGCCCTAGGTGCCATGGTCACAATCTGGTTTTGGGCCAGATAAAGCTTCTGCAGCTTTGCTAGTTTCTGAAACACATTTGCCTTGATAACTTTTAGATTGTTTCCAGTTAGGTCCAGTTCTTTGAGCTCAGTAAGACCCTGAAACAGCTGCGGTTGGAGATACGCCAGACGATTCCCAGTAAGAACTAACTCTCGTAATCCATGTAGGTCCTGAAACCCCGTCTCAGGCAGGACAGACAGTGAATTCCATCCTAGGTTCAACAGCCACATGTGGCTGAGTCCAGCGAATAACCTTTCATCTATTCAAGATAGCTGGTTATTGTTGAGACTGAGAGACGCAAGGTTGGGTATGCCCTGGAAGACTGTGCCAGCTAATGAACGAATATTGTTCCTCTCAAGGTGCAGGTGAGCAAGGGAATTCAGACCTTTAAAGGCATGGGCATCGAGAGGATACCAGTATGCTGCTCTGTAAGTTTAGGAACTCCAGATTGGACAGCTTTTCAAAAGCAGCTGCTGGTAAATTAGCAAACAGGTTTCCATCCAGCCATAGCGAGCGTGTAGACAGAGGGATGTCGGAGGGAACCTGGGTGAGGTTGCGTGTGCTGCAGTAGACGTTGAGCTCTAAACTGTAGTCATCTTGGTGACAGGTACATCCCCTTGAGCATGGCTCACTTTTTTGGCCAGTGGGTTCCTCTGAGGGCTTTGGATCTACCGAGGGCCCCGGATTGTCTGAGGGTCTTGATTCGTCTTTGTTGTGGTCTGCCAGCACCACTGATGTCCCCATTGTGTACAACAAGAGCAGTACAAAGGGGTTCATCCCAACTAAGAGACAATTATCGAAATGCCAACATCAATCACTTGCAAGGTAACAAAGCACATACCTATCTATATACTTTTTCAACATCTGCCAAATTTGGGAAATTAGTAACATTTACACCATCACATGATTATATTCTCAAGCATTCACTGAACATCAATATATACATCAACATCAAGAAATAATACATTTAATAAACAATAGATAGTTTTGGCTTTACCTTTTTTATTGTGACAGCAGTCCAGCAGGTGATCACTAGAAGAGTGGCATGTGTGTGACAGATCTGAACCACCTCTGCCCCATATATCACCTTGACAAACCCACACAGTGTTCTAGACAGAATTAACCTCTTCATTTCTGCTGTTTTCATTTCTTGCGGTTGCTACCATTTTACCAGTTGAATATTCAATTAAGCCTAGCAAAACTTGTTATAGTCACTATTTTATAAAAAGAAACATTTACTGTCAGGGATGATTTCAATATATATTTATTTGTAAAAAGAAATGTGTAAGTGGAGATGTTGAAACATTGCCATTATGTTAATGTAACTCGTTTTGACATATTTTGTATAAAATTAGTACTCTAATTTTGATTGTCAATGCATTTCCACAGAATATTCTGTCTAATACTCCCACACATTTTAGATGAAAATCCTTTGACTTTCCCTGAATGGTGTTCCAAAGTTCATGTAAATCTACTGAGCCATCAGTGACATTTAACAGATGGTACTTGCTCCAGTTGTGGTTATCTGTTGGAAGACATCCAAATCTAAAAAGTGAATCCGGGTTAAATAAGCTATAACAAGGCTGAAAATCATATTGTCTGTTTACTGATTTTAGACTGAAACAGAAGTTGCAACGAGAGCAATGATAACACCGAAAATAAAGACGTTTTCTAAATTATAGTATTTATTTGAAGAACATAATGTGAGTCAATACTCAGTGGCATTCAAAGAATGTTAGGAGTGGTAACTATTGTAAAAAGCAAACAGAGATAGGACCCCCTGCTCTGGCAAACACTGCAGTTATCTGCCCTCATGCACAAATCAATTCAGGCATCTCATTCACATATTGTAATTTTTAAATGCAGGTTCTTGTCTGTCATAGGGTTACTGAACTTGCTGACCCAGCTCAAACAGACTGACTGGTCATCTCAAGGGTTCACAAAGGATGAATAGATGTTCTGTCTCTTTTTCACCCCCGGGCAATCGTTGGGGGAAATGTTCAACAGATTTTCTCTAGTCAAATATTCACAGAAGCAACACATGTGACCACATATATCAGGCATGTGATTGGCTAAGGACAAAAAAGCAGGAAAATATACCGAGCCGCATCGGCTCCCGCATCCCTGATCCCGCATTTTTCCTCTATGTTTTATTAACATTAAATAGATAGTTCTCCCAAAAATTGTAATTGTCATAATTTACTCTCTCAAGTTGTTTTAAACCTGAATAAGTTTCTTTCTTCTGTTGAATTTATTTGGAAGAATGTGGGTAACCAAACAGTTGATGTACCCCACTGATTTCCATAGTACATTTTTCCCTATGGAAGTCAATGGGGACCAGCAACTCTCTGGTTACCCACATTTTTCAAAATATCTTCTTTTGTGTTCAGCACAAGAAATAAATTAATACAGGCTTGGAACAACAGTACAGTGAATAAAAAATGGCAGAATTTTTATTTTTCAGTCAACTATCCCTTTAAGGACAAAAGGGATCGCGTAAGGACCTGTACACGACGCGTCTTATACACGCGCATTTGACAAGCAGATTTCTCTCAATTTTCTCGGTTTGCTTTCAGTTTAGACATAACCAAATGTTCTTCTGTAAACTGTGTGTGTATTTGAGAGTATTAGCAAAATAAGACTAGAAAGATAACTTAGTCCAGCAACCAGGTGCTGTGAGACAAGCTTTTAGTCATGTGCGTGTCGGGTGCATCAGCAGTGAATGACATTTAACCGGCAAGGCTTTAAAGCACATGCAAATTATGAACTTTTGTGAACTCACTGAACTGATTTGGCCATTCCTCTGCGTTAATATTTTATGTGAGTATTTGTCGCGTTGTACACTAATGCTGTTGAGACAGAGGCGTCAGAACTAAAACTGATAAAATGCACGATATTCATATTACTACAAAAGCAGTCAGCAGCTTGCTTGGAGCAAGGATCATAGTGCAAATTTGAACTTTATCGATATATCGCCCAGCCCTACTGGGGACCTAACGGTGATGTTCTTGTAAACTGACAACGATAACACAATAGCGCGAGAGCGACTGAGGTACGAAATTGAGCAGGTGAAAAAGTTGAACGCAAGTACGTCTTTGTTGATACTTGGAAAGGAAGGAAGAATCTGTACGCACGTCAGCCAGTTATGTCCTCATATCCTCTCCTTTTCACTCCGGCAGCCGACCCAGCCACACCGTCCCCCTCACCCTTTTATTTTTTTTACAGATCTGCATGATTCACGTAGGTCACATTTTCAGGTCGGAAAATCCGGAATTCCGGATTAATCCGGAAAAATCACATCCCTGATATATGTTAATGTTTAGGCTCAATGTTACAGTGTTGAGAAAAAAAAAGAAAAAAAAAACATTACAGTAGCTGGTGGACAAGGAGCAAGCGAAAAAAGTTTGCTATTTTAAGACACAAAATCACCAGTAGAGGGAAGTACAGTCTTTTGTAAGTCGAGCCTCTAAGAATTCTATATTTTCTGCTGTATTATAAATTATTGTCATCTAAGTGACACACACAAAAAATAACATTTTGTTTTTGATTGTTTACTTCCATGTTGAAAGCCTTCTCATCAAGTTCACCTTGCCTCAGGTCTGTTTTCCACCACTTTCCACTGTCTGTTGTGATGTATGTGAGGAGGACAGAGTAAGGTAGGCAGGTACCTGACAACCCGACAACAAAAAAACAAAAACAAAGAAAAGTTCCTTCTCGAAAACAGAAAGTGTTTGCATATTCATGAAAAAATATGCAGGAACAGCTGAGCTCAGGTATGGAAGGCAGTCAGTACTAAAGGTATTCTTTTAATGATTGCCTCTGCACTGACAAACAGCTCTAATTGACTCATTCTCTTACAGTCAATGATATACAAAGGTTTGGAGCTTTGTCATTTGGCTGTGGCTCACAATGAGCACAAGCGGTGTCAGGATGAATGACAGTGCCAGCTGCTCAAACACACTCAGCTTGTTCCGAGCTGTGCTGTTGGCACGCTTCACAAACGGCCTCTCACGTCAACCGGCTGAGCAAACTAGTACTGGGCGTTATAGTGCTTCTTCAGCACTGCGGAGGTGAGGTGAGCAGGCCTAAAGGAGATGGTGTCAGATTGAGTTAGAGGGGAAATGCGTGTGATGCTAAAGTTCAGTTCTTTCTGTCGTCTTCCCTCTATCTCCGTCAGGGAATCCACATACCGAGACGCTCCCCTAGATTCGTTGCGTTGCTTTTCTCTTCTTAGGAATTGCATGCATGATACATAGCTAGAATTAAATCATTAGCCCAAATTGCTAGAACTGCCTTTTTTATATATGTGTTGGGAAATAACAGATATAAAATTGAGACAAATTACTGTTGCATATCTATTGAAATATACAAGGATACTTAGTCTGGCATGCCAGACCTACATCAAGATGTTAGGTCTGGGAACTCATCATTGACAGGGCTCAATCTGAGGGGTGGGATAAACGGTTGTCTTTTAAATTCTCTCTGCACGCAAATGGATAGCGCTACAACCAATCACAGCAATGAAGAAGGTGACGGCTGAGTCCCATGCATTTTCCCACCAGCGGAGCAAGTTGATATATTAAACTTTTACCGCATCCAGTCAGCAAAACTCTGAACTCATCTTTTTTTTTTTTTATAACTCAAGTGCTGGTCTTTGTTCTGGTTTCAAAGAAAAGCTTAAGGTCAAATCATCCAGAGTAGCAGTTAAATGCCGAATCGAAAGACAGCTGTTCGCCAGCAGCAGCCATTCTTTGTTTTCAAGTAGCAGTGAACCGTCACAACTCTGTCGTCATTATGTTAAGCCCGCCCGCCGACTCTATACACGATGTGATTGGCCAACTATCAACCTGACCAGAGTTTGGTTTTCCAGCTAAAACATCTATGGAGAGTTGCTAGACCACACTGCATGCGAAATAATTTTTGCTGCCGCTAGGGTGCATCTAGATTTCTAGGCTAAAGGATACTAGCTTTGAGCAAGAGAAAAATCTTCTGCCCAGATATTGAAATGATACTTTAGTAAATGTACAAGGCTGAAATGGGATTAGATAGAACACAATTTAAAAGACATTGACAGTCCTCTTGGTGATGCATGTTAGATAAGTTGTGAGGCAAAATGAGGTAAAGAGCTCTTAATTTTTAGAGTACATGCACTCTAATACTTTACACTGAACATTATGTACTTTGAAGTTAATTTATTATTTCGATAGTCTACTTTAGACACACTAACTATCAACTTTGCAACTACATGTCAACTAACTTTCATTAGAGTCTTAGTAGACTGTCTGCTTAATATCTGCTAGCACTTTATGCTCCTCAACAGACATTTTGACTGCAACTCTGCAACTACATGTCAACTTACTCTACTAATCTGAACACTACCAGTCTACTAACAGTCTTATGAGAGTTAATTGACACGTAGTTTAAAGTTACTCACAGTTAGTTGAGTGTCTAAAGTGGACTCAACATAAAGTGTAAGCCATTTTTGTACAAGTCTGTCTAAAGAAACATATATGAGTTAAATAAAATTAAATAATTTATTGTAAACATAGACAGATGAACATAAAACAAAATAAATATTTTGTATTACCTGTCTTTCATTGTATGCGTAAACATTACATGCTGCGGAACATTTCTCAGCCCAAGGCGTCATATACTGACGCTTTTGCCAATGCATATACATCCAACGCTCATGGCACCCTTTAGGGTTTAGGTCTGAGGTAGGGTTAGGGTTAGACCACTAGGCGCCTTCTGCCCCATATAAATCTGCGTCTCATATTGACGCTAAAGGGTGCCATGTGCGTCGGAATGTATGCGCATTGGCAAAAGCTTCAGTATATGTGCAGCCCGTTCTCATCCTTTAGCGTCACATAGAACGCTATATGACAAAACGGCGTTATACTACGCACATGGCACCCTTTATAATTAATATAACATGTGAACCCAAGGCGTCATAAACAGTGTTGGGGAGTAGTTAACTACAAGTAGCGTAGCTACTAACTTAACTACATTTTCAGTAGCTTGGCAGTAGCTCAGTTGCTTTTTAAACAGTATAGCTTTTCCAGTAGCTAACTACTTTTGCAGCAAGTAGCAGTGTAGCGCGAGCAAAAGCTACAATGCTACATTGTCGAGCCTGCGCGAATCAGCGCGATGCAAGGATGTTCTTCTTGTTATATTACAAACTCATTTTTTGCCATTACCGCCACCTGTTGTTTAATCACGCATCTTGCGGCTAACGGTTCACTGACGTACAGAAGTGGGTTGACACACCCATATTATGATTATATAGCAAGACGTGACGGCAGATTTGGAGGATGGAGAAACAGCTAACGTTAATTACCCATGGCCTTATTTGTCCAAATTCAATCAGAATTTTTGAGAAAATGTTCTTCATGCAATTTACGTTGGATGTATATTTCGTTCTTGCAATGTTGTAGACTATTTGTTGCACTTTTGACAAACAGTCAGAGATATTTTAGTGTTGTGTGTAATAAAACAATACTCTTTGAAATCGTAATTGCATTGCCTTGTTTTAAACACTAAATATTTTACTTAAAACATTCCTCAGACACTTATTCAGTTATTTATAATATACGTTGTTCAAAAAGCAAAAGTAGTTTCAATGTATCTAGCTACTTTTGATTGTAATTTGTAGTGTAGATAACTACTTTTCTAAATGGGTAGCTTGACTGTAGTTAAACTACTTTAACTTACGAGTAGCTTGTCAAACTACAGTTTCAGAGTAGCTTCACCAACACTGGTCATAAATCCTTTAGCGTAATATGAGACTACCCTACCCTACCCTACCCCACACCTAAACCTACCCATCACAGCGCGTGTTATATTAACGATAACGGGTGCCATGTGCATAGTATAGCGCCGTTTTGTCATATAGCGTCACCTATATGACACTAAAGGGTGAGAATGCGTTGGTATATGACGCCTAACAGCAGGTTTGTTACACACCTACTCGATGATACATTCAAATTGTTTGCTTCATTATCTCTATGAATAGTGTTTAGATAGATAGACAGATTGTATAATTTAATGCCATGTCAGCATAAGGCTATTTTCAATAGTCTTAGCCATTTGTATCTGTTCTGACCTGTGACCACCTTCACAAGGGGACATTAATTACTTCAATCAGTGCTATTTACATGAATAGTAGATTCTCTTTAAGTCTGGTCTTTGGGGAGTATTACAGTCTCTCTGTAACAGGTAAGGATGTTAAGCTGCTGCTACATGATTTCAACATCATTTTCAGACCTTTAACAGCTTCATGAGCCAGACAAACCTAAATAAAGGAATGGGAAAACCCACTGAAGTTGTGCCTTGTCTCTTGGTGCCTCAAAGGTTACGTCTCTGCATATCCAACAACAATGGTGGTTATTCTGCATCATTGTAAGTAAGCCTTATATAATTTCTCTTCTGTTTGTTTTCCCTTTTGATTAATTACATGGCTGGTGAACCAATGGACCTGTTTCTGGTTTAAATGTGTTGAATTTCAGGCAGCTCTTTCTTTGTGCTGTGAAGCCCCACATGATCTAGTAATAGCCTAATGTTCATAAAAAACTGTGCCTATTTGAAAGCAGCGTGATATTGCTCTCACACCACAGCATATGTATGCCTAATAGTCAAGGGGTTTAGACTGAATTATGCACGGGGTGATGATTTTTGATATCACATCTTATTTTTAGGCTCAAGCAATGGGAAGTGTCTTTAGAAAATGAGTCAAATTGACTCTTCGTGACTTTTCTCAGTTGTCATGGTTTAGGTTTTCCCATCCAACACCGATGGGTAATGTCTGATGTACAGCATGTCAAGCTTGACTCTGATTGATAACTTGATTTAACTGCCTGCTGATGTCCATGTGAAACACGAAGATTGGAGGTGAATCATTTTAATAAGCCTGCACTAGTGATGCGCGGGTCAGCTTTTTTTCCAACCCGCGGGGTCCCGCTCAGGGGCGTAGCTACATGGTGGCCAGGGGGGGCCACGGCCACCATTGGTCAAGGCTCGGCCCCCTGCCGGCCCCCCCTCCCAACCTCACGGGAAAATAAATGTAATAATAATAAAAAATAAAAATAAAAACTCCAGTAACGGTCTAAAAAGGAAGCTGAAATGTATGCATTTTTTAATCAAGTCATTGATTTGTCACTTACTGATTAGGGCTGTAATCAACCAAAGAAATCCTTAGTTGACCAAGGTCTTGTCCTGCATGACGATTAGTCGACTAAAAAAAAAAAAACGGATGTTTTGATTGAACATTTTTAAAACAATTGTCATAGAGCATTTATAAAACAACAACGAAAAAACATCGAAAATAAATAAAACTATAATAATAATACAATTCTTTGAAAATTAAGTGATTTGTTTAACTGCAAGTGAGGAGCTCTGTCCTTGGTCTATACTGACGGTCACAATCGCGCACCTGATCACACCACACGCTACAAAATAATATAACTGCTATCTGCCACATAATGAAAAATCCTAACAAAAGCTCTCGTTTATACAGGCTGTATTCTTCTTACTTACAAAGCTATGGGTTAACTTTTGTCCAGCCGATCTGTTAGGCGTCTTAAAACAACAGACAAAATAGCCTAAAAAACTATCTGAAATCTAGGCTGTGTTGTAAGATAGCATATAAGTTTAATTTCGTTTTGTTACATTATTTAGGCTACTTTCAAATGAGTCAAGTGTACAGATAAAAACCTATTAAGAAAACAATCTATTGAGTCAGTATGATAAAGCCGTTAAAAGAGCTGCTCACGTCTTTTGCGCGCTCAAGTTTGATTTCAAATAGGCACGCGATGTGCGCGCTCATAATGGAGCAACGCGGTCACCACCGTCGCCTACCTCCACAAACATGTAGCCAGACAAAAGATTTAGATTTCTTGGACATTCTGTCGACTAAAGTAGCGTGAACTGAATGAATACAGCAAAACCACCTACCAGTACATCCCTTACTGAGCGCGAGCAGCAGCGCAGCCAGTAGGTGCGGTTCCCGAGTGTGTTATGTGTGTGCGCTAAACTGTGGCGCAGTTACAAGAAATAGCCTAAAAGCATTTAAAGTTGGGGATAAAACATAGGCTAATTATATTTAGAATACAGTAATAAATAACTGCTTTATAAAGGAATAAATATCAGGGAGTAAATCATTGAAAATGTATTTCTATTGGCAAAAAAAAAAAAAAAATGCGACTGGTCGACCAATAAGAATTTCAGTCGACCAAGTACGGCATTTGACTTATTAATCGACTAAATCGGACGAAAGTTGACAGCCCTACTTATGATACAAGCCCCATATTAGCAACATGTTGAGTCACGCCCCCATCAACAGTGTTGAGACATAACGTGACTGCATTCTGACAGCACTTAATGAAGACTAGCAGCTAATCACTGGATATACCACTGTAACTAACAGGTGAGTAAGTTGGTGATACTGAAAGACATAACATTAATTGAAATGATAAGATCATATTAGTTATCTTCTGACTCATTTTAATGTAGAGTGAGATTAGTAAGCGGTGCCGCGCTGTTATTTTTGCAAACATGTATGATTATCTGGCTGGCAAGCGCTAGATAGTTAGCTTAAGTCAATTCCAATGTGTCACTTAGGGGTACAGGCACTAACTGAAGTGTTCCGTTCACGACAGACACGTAAAATCCCTTTTAGACTAATCTGGTCTATTTTTTTTCCTTCAAACGCACGCGCTGGCGCTGGCAATCACGTCGTGTAGCCTATACTTCCATTGATTATAGTGTAGCTACACTCTTAGGAAAAAGGACTTTATAATGTAGCATAGGGTTCTTTACTCAACTCCAAAGGACATTTTATGCTAAAAAAGGTTCAATAACGACAAGAAAGAACCCTTTTGCTCAAAGGTTTTTTAAAGGCTATTATTCGTTCATATATTACATTATTCTGCAACATTTGTAGTTGTTATTAAATTATTGTTTATTAAACTGTTGTAGTAACTTAATATCACATTTTAATCATGCAGATTTTTGGAGGATAAAAAGTGAAATGGCACTCTTCGTGTGATATTGATTAATTAAATTTTTTAACCACCATATCTTGAATTTTGTGATCATTTACATGCATTGCATTTTCAGGGTTCCAAATACGTAATGCTTTAGAACCTTTTAAGGTTCTATATTGAACCTTTTCTTCTAAGAGTGTAATTGTTACAGCAGACACAAAGCGAACAGAACATTTTCAGGGTAACACTTTAAATCGGTTCCTTCGTTAATGAACACATTACACAAGAACCAATGAGTTACACAATATTAACAATCTAGTAACTATTATTAACTAATAAGAAACTCTGATTAATAAACTAGTAAAGTAATAGCGCATAGATGAAAGTGGTAGTTCACTATTAACTAATCAATAACTTCTATTTTTTAATACTTCCCAGAGACTACTGAAAAAGTTTATTAATAATCTAGTAACTACTAGTCACTACTATTAACTAAAAGAAACTCTTATTAACGAATTAGTAAGTAATAGCTCACAGACAGTGGTGGAAAGTAACTAATTACAAATACTTTCGTTACAGTACTTGAGTAGATTTTTTCATTTTTTGTACTTTCTTGAGTATAATTAAATTGTGGTACTTTTACTCTTACTTGAGTAAAATAAAAATAAAGTATTCAACTTCTCTACATTTATTTTTCATAAAAAGTACAGAGTACTTTGACAAAGGTGCCGACGGAGCAACAGGGCACGCTGATATTTGACAGACACTTTTCAAACTAATGCGGTGGAGCCCTGCGCTTCAGCCAATAACAGACAGATCTGAAGCAGTTCAGCCAATAACAGACAGATCTGAAGCCCTTCAGCCAATAACAGAAAGGTCTGACTCGGATGCAAAACCAATCAAAACCTCCAGTTCGGCTGGGGGGCGGGGCGTTCAAGCCGCGCTTTGGGTTTGACATTCAATCACTGGCGCTAATGTTTTGAATCAGTAGCGCTAACGTTTCAATATTTCAGTGAATGTAAGTGAGTATTCTGCTCATATTTAATTATGGCAACTACTGAAATGGGTCATACCATTGATAATACCAGAGCACTGAGCAGTTGAAGTAAATAAAAAAGCTCGGCTCATAACTCGGCTCATAACAGTTATTACATGGACGCAGTTATTGCATGGACGGAGCAAGATCAATGTAAGTGTCTAAAATACATGCACACAGTTCAATTAATGGTAAAGCTTGCCCTGTTTAACAATACAGTTAAACTAAATATACGAAGCAAAATTTGTACAAAGCTGAAAAAACAGTGAAATAAGATCGTATGATGATTTATCTGTCAATCAAATGCATGTAAAAGTGTAGGGGAGAGCGGGGCACAAAGTAACACTTTTTGACTTTGTCAATTTGTGTAAATCTACTTAGGGTTTAGAGTTTTTTTCCCCACATTAATTTCCCACATGTCAAGTACAATTATGTGGTTTTGTTTTATTGATACAGTGTATACTTTTTTCTTGATTTACCCTGAAAGAATGGAAGTGAAATGTGACAACATGCTCCATAGGTGGGGTACATTGTAACATGTGAGGGGCACATTGTAACATCACCATATAACAGCTTAAAATGTCATCTCATCTAATAAAAAAAATATACAAGTCAAACCAAAATATTTTCTTATTAAAATACAATTATTAACTTTTTCATATAAAATAATGGCATTTTTAATAATTTAAAATAAACTAATTTTTGAATTTGACAAAAAACATATCAGAAAACACAGCTATACAGCATAGTTCAAAACACAATAATACTTAATAATTTCTGAACATTGACTCTCAGTCTTTATTTACATGTTTCTCATGTTTTCCCAATAGAATTCATAAAAGTATAGAATATAATATCATATTTCTAATAGGGGCACATTGTAACACAGTGTTACAACATGCCCCAACTGCACAACTGTGATTTAAACCCTGCTAGTGTCTTCTGCTAGTTAGCAAAGCATTAAAGAACTAAATCAACTGTTTAACAACAGATTGGAGATTAAAATAATATCAGATTTATCAAATTTTTAATAAACACAAAAAATAGAGATGAAAAATTAACTTAAGTAAGAAATGTATTTTGCTATGGTTAAATAAATGTTCAGTGATATCTTACAAAGATTTTGGAATTTTGGCGCAATTTTTTTCTCTATAAAGTGTTGAAATGGCAACTAGTAAATACACCAAGTTTCGTCATGCCAGCATGTGTGGAAGTATTTAAAACAACTAGCCCCGCGTTACGTTGTGCCCCGCGCTCCCCTAGTTCATTCCTATAGCAACAGTGAGCTCCCAGCACATTTTCGGTAGGCTACAACCATAGGTGCTACAGCGAAAAAAATATCATTTAATTTAACATGTTAACCATACCCCACTTAATTTTTTTTTATTTTTTTTTACTGGGAATTTTTTATTCATACTGTTTTATTGTTTTTCATAACTTTTTTATCGGACCTCTCAATTAACCTTCTTTGCTTTCAATTATGAATGATTCAAATCAAAACATTCAAATGATCTTACCTGGACTTTCTTTTCAAAATTAGTAATAAAAAAATGCTCTTGACAACAGAGAAAGCTAGTAGTCTATGTGGAGCACTTTTATCATGGATGAATGCACTTTTTTGGGCTTCAAATTTTCTCCAGTCATTCATTGCCATTATAAAGTTTGGAAGAGCCAGACCATTTTTTAATACAACTCTGATTGTATTTGACTAAAAGCAGAAAGTCATATTTTCTAAGATGACTTGAGGGAGAGTAAATCGTGGGCTAATTTTAATTTTTAGGTGAACTATCCTTTTAAAGACATACATCATTCTTTTGAAAATACCTGATAGTTTGATAAACACAGAAATATTATATCTATAATGTGCTTGTCTCTATGTTTCATCAGTCAAAACATCACTATTTGCATGTTATAACATCCATAAAAGGCATTTCCTGAAATTTGTAAGTTTAATACTTCTATGCATCAGTACTGAGCCTTCAGTATGAATGAAATAGATGACATGAGAGTGTTTAGCGCTCCATTTCGCTATCATCTCCTCATTTTGGGTAAAAATAGAAAAATGCTAAAGTACTTTGTAACGTAGTTACTTGAGTAGTTTTTAAGCAAACTACTTATTTACTCTTACTTGAGTCATATTATTTTTCAGTACTTCTACTTGTACTCAAGTAAATTATTACTTAAGTAGCAATACTTTTACTTAAGTACAATTTGTCAGTACTCTTTCCACCACTGCTCACAGATGAAAGTGTTACTAGATACTTCTGTGGGAATTACTAATTATTTGGATTCGTATTATAAAGTGAAGATCATTGGAACTAACTAGTAATTACTCAAGTGTTACTAAAGACATTTTCTAAAAGTATACTAAAGTTCACCAAAAATCTCAAACAGTTGCACAAATCATGACTAGATCATGTAGTAACACTTGAGTCATTACTAGTTAGTTCCAATGATCTTCACTTTATTATACAGATCCAAATAATTAGTAAGTAATAGCTCACAGATGAAGTGTTACTAGATACTTTTGTGAGAATTACTAATTATTTAGATCCGTATTATAAAGTGAAGATCATTGGAACTAACTAGTAATGATTCAAGTGTTACTACATGATCTAGTCATGATTTGTGCAACCGTTGTAACCTGTTGTGTTATCACAAATAAATTGGATGTTGCACTTAAAATGCAATGGTTTACCTTAAATTATCGCCTAATATGACAATTCATATTGTGTCTTTCTGTCATTTGCACTAAAAACATCCCTGTCTCATGTTAAGGTCCCTAACCCCTCACATAATCATGATGACACATATGCATTTATCAATTAGACATTATTAGTGTCATAAGGGACCATTGTTTATGGCCTGACGAGCCGCGCGTGAGTTTTAGTAATAGTAGTTTTTGACAATCAAGTGCCACCCCAAATAAAAGACTGGCACAAGCTAACCCCCCCCCCCCCCCAAAAAAAAAAAATAATAATAATGTCCTGGCTACGGCCCTGCCCAGCGCTTTTATGAAATTATTTGGCCCGCCCCAGCCCGCACCGCACCGCACCAGCCCGCACCGCACCACTAGTGAGTGGTGACAGCTGTATCTATTTTTATAAATAAAACAGCTGTCTCTATTTTTACAACCCGCCCCAACCCGCACCCACGACCGTTAAATAGACATAGTAGCTACTAGGCATTGTAATGTAAATGAAAATAGCCTTTATTTCAGCCTGAAAGTGCTTGGAAACATTGCCTTGTAAACTGGCAACAACAGACGATTATGAATATGAACCATAAATCAGGTCATATTAATAAACATTTTCAACATTTACAACAGCAGCATTTAGCAGCATTTGTATTCATCTAATAGGCTAAACCATTTTTTTTTATTTCTTAGACCCCCCACAAATATGTCTTGACATGCTGGAAGTGGACATTTTGTGGCGCTACTGTTTGTATATTTTTCACATCGAGTTGCACTTCAGGTAACCGAGGCTCCTGCTAGCCTGCAACTACTGTACTTATGAGAACCGCTCCCAAACATTAGATTTAGCAGCCTGACCTTTTTTCTTTCAATCATGTATTTTCCTGACCTCAATTTCTCCCGCACCTCGTCTTCCATCTTCACTTATATTTCTCCGTTGTTGTTGTTGTCGGGCTGGCGGCAGGAGCTGCTTGACGCGCCGCTTCCGTCACGTGTCACGTGACACCATATGGGAACCTCACGCAAGTTACGTTGCTACGGCAATCGTATTGTATCGAATAACCTTATAAAATATGAAAATAGATATTCCCAAATATTTAATATAGGCTGGAAATTACAAGCAACATACATGGATCAAAAATAATAATAATAATTAATGGCCCGCCCAACCGCCCCACAAATAAAGTGACAATTTCTGCGTCCGAAATCTCCACTCAAAGCACTACTCCCTACCCCTATGTTGGGGTTAGAGAGCAGAGCACTATATAGTGAGCTTACCAGCATAAGAAGCCACTTTCGGACACTACTTGAATTCGTCTCTCGGCGCCGTTGATTACATCATCTGTCAGCTACCGAGCCGGCTCTGGGCTAAATAGATTTTTAAAAATAAATACATTACATTATATTGAGCTTATTTCTCCAAAATTTAAAAACTAAAAGTGATTTCTGGCCGTTTTTGTTATAATGCGCTACTCCACACATGATTATAACTTATTTTTACAATCAGCGCAATGCATGATGGTATGTAGGGCTTAGGTTAGTGACCATCGGTTGTTCACTACTTTTCAAAATGCATTCTGGGATAGATTGAGTAGACTATATAGGGTATAATAATCATCACTATACATTCGGACAGCACTACAAAATGGCGAGCTCACTATATAGTCCACTATATAGTGAGTAATGGGAGATTTCAGACGCAGCAAATTTCTTTACCCGCCTAACCCGACCGCGGGTTACCCCGCGGTGCCCGCGGTTTGCAAGTCGACCCGCGCATCACTAGCCTGCACTGATTCATTAGTGTGCAGGGAACGAAACAAATAGGATCTGTAAGTCTCATGACTGGGTCTTTCCAAACTTACAAGTCAGGAGGCAAAACTGCCCTGTTTGCATGCTAAAAAATAATTATTGTATTAAAGATTTTTTTAATTAAGCTGGCCCGGACAGTTGTTTATTGCATGTAAAACTTGACAGTTGTTAAAGTTTTACATGCAATGTAGAATCATGCATCAGGGATCTCTGCTGAAACAAACATTGTGAGATAATGATATGTGTTACACCATCAGCCACACCATCACAGCCCCAATCATCACTCATTCACCAGGACCCTGTGATCACAATCACCAGAGCACTGACTCGCCTGCCCGATCTCATGGCAATTCATACGAATTTTACAAGGTGGCTAATTCCTACGAATTTGTAGTATTTTTTGCTATATCTTACATTTTTTATAAGTTGCCAAATTCGTACGAATGACCTACCCCTGACCCCGCCCATAACCCCCTGGGGACCAAGGTGTATTTGGGGTGCTTGGGATGTTCTGACATGCCCTGACATTTGTGCTTTTTAAGTTGCTTATAAACATATTAATGGCACAGGTGGAATTACACTATATTTAGCACAAACAGGGCTACCATAATATGTGAGCAACATGTATGTACATGTTTATATTTTTGAGAGAATATTGTTTATGCGTGGTTATTGAAAAAAACAAAAAATGAAAGTTTCTGAAATAAGGCCACAAAACATACGAAATATGCGTCCACAAGACTTTTGACTAATGTTGTGGCCTAGAGTTTTTTCTTCACAATGATAATCGTTCACATAAAACTGTGAATTGGGTTATATTGTGAAAGACATTTTTGTTTACCTAACTGTCACTGGGGTTTAAACAAATTGTACGAATTGGTCCTGAGAGAGCGTTGGACTTGGCTGCACCTGCACTCCCTCATCAACACACCCTTTATATGCTCTGTTCACCATTCTCTCCTTGTCTGGTCTTGTTGCAGTATACACTGCTTAATGTGCGACTTGTTACCTATTTACACACCTGAGATCGTCTCGTCCTGTTTCCAGTCTTCTGTCCATCATCCTGATCCAGATTCGTCCTTCTTCATGTTCACTCATCACCTGCATGCACAGAGAATCCACTTCAGTCATCACCAGCTAAGTCACCATCATCATTCTACAAGTCACCATCATCTGGTTCCCGATTGTTCCACCACCACTGTACTTTTAATAAACACCGTGTGCACCTAAACCTGTCTGTCTCCTTTGTGACAATATGGGGATTTGCTGTCTGGCACCTGCCCTCACCGGACGGGATTGCGAGGATACGTTTCCAGCTGAAAGGGAACGCGATTTCTACCTAATGGAATCATTAGATTGTTTCATTCTGCCTCAGAAGCCTGTCCAAAATCAATTTCGGAAGGTTTGGACTCAATGAGGTTATCCACAAACTGGAAAATTAGTGAGATGCCCAGTCAACCATGGCACCCCTGAGGGTGACTTATTTTCAAAAATTGACTGTACACTGTACTGTACTATACTGTACATATACAACACAGTTTATCTTGACTGCTAATAAGGCCGCATTCCCTGAATGTAAGGCGAGACTTAATAATGAGTCTGTTTATAACCTGTTTTACATGTAAGCAATAAGGTACGAGAGGCTGTTCTTCGCGTCGTGCCTAACAACGCCCTTCAGCCGTTACTTATTCACGATACAGCACTTGCCTACGAGATATTTATTGCTTTTATAAAACAGCTAGCACACACAATATTAAAGTAAAAAACAATATTAGTGCATCTTTCTTGGAGTAAAATCACTAAAAGCCTACCTTCCGCTGGGAAAAAATAGTCCATGAGCATGAAAAGCAACAGCGTTCCAATGTGTAAAATGCATGAAAGCTCAAATAAAAACAACATAGAACCGCAGTGTTGCGCAGCGATCAATAGAACCGTTCACTCTTAGAAAAAAAGGTACAAAAGCTGTCACTGGGGTTGTACCTTTTCAAAAAAGGTATAGCCTACTTTTGCATATTGGTACCTTAGTGGTACTGTACATATTAGCACCTAAAATGTACATATTAGCACCTAAAATGTACATATTAGCACCTGAAATGTAAATATCAACACCTAAAATGTACATATTAACACCTAAAATGTACATATTAGCACCTGAAATGTACATAGTAGCACCTAAAATGTACATATTAGCACCTAAAGTGTAAATATTAACACCTAAATGTACATATTAGCACCTGAAATGTACATATTATCACCTAAAATGGACATTCTCCTGAAATGTACATATTAACACCTTAAATATACATATTAGCACCTAAAATGTACATACTAACACATAAAATGTACATATTAGCACCTACAGTGTAAATATTAACACCTAAAATGTACATATTAGAACCTGAAATGGACAAAAGTTTACTTTTTGAAAAGGTACAGCTACCAGTGACGGCTTTTGTACCTTTTTTTCTGAGAGTGTTGGGTGAAAGCGTCGTAGCCATGTTTTATCGTGAATAAATCACAGCTCTTGACAAATCAGGAATCAAGAGGATTCGAACTAACCATTTTATAAGGCAAAGATAAACAGTACACTGGTATTAGAGGGAAGTAAGAACAAAGCTAGATACGGTTTCACTAAAACACAATCATTGAATAGCATGTACAGACTCGGTGCCCTGGCAATCCTGCTTGATCCTCAGAGCAAACTTTGGCTGTGCTGTTGGTCGCACCACCAAAAGTTGAATCAGCTTAAGCAGATCTAGAGAAAGCAATCCCCTCTGTAAAATGTTTCGGAATGGTCTGGAGTGGGGACTCAGTCATCCAGAGGTCCTTTCAATTCCAATTTTTACGGGATCAGCAGCAGCGTCCCCCTCTGGTTTCCTCCTTTTGCATTTCATCTTTGGACAAATTTTTACATTTTCAGAAGTTTATGTGCATCATAAAAATCTCGTTTTCATTGCATGCTCAGTTCAAGGTAATTCTTTCCCACAGATGGAAGAGAGAATTCTGAGGGAAACAGACCCATTTACCTGAGGTAAAACTTTACTTGTGCTGTTCATGGAGCTGCCTGCTTCATTCCACTGGGAGGTTTGAGAGAATGATCTGCTTGATGATCAGCTCAGTCCTTCTGACAGTCCTACAGCCCAAGTCCTATTAATACACCTCATCACATCTTCTTCCCTCTGGATACTTCTCAGATGGTTCTGTTCAGATGCTCTTACGGAAGGTGTCTGTCTATTGAGATCCGCTAACTTTTCAAAGATCTTTCATTTAGATGAAAATAGAAACAGTGCTAAAGTAACGCTTTGTCGCAGAAGGAAAACTGCTTCAAGTCCGATCAGTTATATTGCTCTCAAATATGGAAAGTTTAGAGTGGTTCATTATCACTATTATCGCCTTGTACTTGTTAGAACAATTTGGCCTCTTGTTTCCAATTATGGGTTTTTGTCAGCACTCATATTTCCATATTCATGTGAATTTATTTTGAATGTGTTTTGCTGACTGAAGAAAAGTGCTGACCATTTAACTCAAGTTCAAGCAGATGTCTTGTAAATAAGACTGTTTGGCAGTTGTTTCATAAAGGGAAAAAGGTTCCATTTGCATCTTTTTGAGAATCATAGTTGTCAAAGAAGAAAACATGCCTGTGATGTTGCTTTCAGGGGGAGGGCTTTTGATTATACAAAGAAAATATGACGTTCTTTAAATTAGTTTGGGTAAATAGTTCATTTTTCTCAATCATTTAAGAACTGAGACTGAAAAAAGGAAACAATCATGCACAGATTAGATATGAGAAAAATTCACTGTGTCTGCATTTGAAATCACATTTCTCCCCTATTACATATTAGGGCGAAAAACAGTATGATTTCTGTGGTTAGTGTCTGGGCAGACAAAGAGTTCACTGATGACCTCCATGGTTGTATCAGGGCAACTTATGGGCTGATCAGTGTGCTACCAAACACACGAAGAATGGCCACTGCCATTACAGGAAGTGAAACCTCTACTAAGGACAACAGAGCTCTTAAAGGGATAGTTTGGCCAAAAATTATATTTAACCCATGCATTACTCACCCTCAGAGCCATTTCAGAGATGCATATGTCAATCTTGTTTCAGACGAACACATTTTCAGTTATTTTAGAAAAATGCTAGACCCTTCAGTGGATATAATGTGAAGAAATGGGGTCCAGCTCCTTCAAGTCCCAAAAATGTGCATACATCCTTCACAAAAGTAATCCATCCGGCTCCAGGGTGATAAACGAAGGCCTTCTGAGGGTAATCCGTGCGGTATATTGTCGATAAAATATACATATATTTAAAACTTTATAAATGAAAATATCTGACCAACAAAGTCGACGCACGTTCAGCGGGTGATGGAAGCTAGGCGTACGGAGGAGTCAGACGTCATCGTAGGAAATGTCACAACGTCACAAAGTTATGCTACGCTACGTCCGCAACTACCATAGCCCGTAACGTGCGTCGATACGTTTGCCCAGAAGTCAGATATTTTCATCTATAAAGTTTTAAATATGTATATTTTCGACAATACCGCACGATTACCCTCAGGAAGGCCTTTGTTTATCCACTGGAGCTGGATGGATTATTTTTGTGAAGGATGTATGCACATTTTGGGACTTGAAGAGCTGGACCCCTTTCTTCACAGTCTATCCACTGAAGGGTCTAAGACATTTTCTAAAAATAACTGAAAATGTATTCGTCTGAACAAGATTGACATATGGTCTCAACAAGCTAGAGGGTGAGTAATGCATGGGTTAAATGTCATTTGGCCGAACTATCTCCTTTAAGTGGTGAGACAACCAGCCACTCTAAACGACATCAGTTTGGAAAACGGCATTACAGACACTGGAAAACTGTGATGAGCCAACTCCAAGGTCCTGTTAACTCTGGGTATTAAGATATTAACACAAGTGTACAAAGCTAAATACAGGCGTATACAGGGACTAAAAGCGCTTTGAGCTTGTCCACTTTCGGTCACTTCCAGAGGTAGTAGAAAACGCATTCGAATGGATTGTTTTCGTGGTTTAAAAGTTCATGTGATCGGATGTGTTCGAACAGCCACAAAGGACCGCCTTACTTGTATGTTTCGATTGATTCAGCCGTGATCTATATCAGTGGATTATAGAATTTAAAATGCGTTGTATTTTTCTTTGTCCTTTGCTCTGACAAAAGTATACATTTAAATTTATTTATCATGAATATTCAACGCATTGTCATCCTTTATCGTCATATCGAACCGCTATATGACAAAACGGCGCTATACTACGCACATGGCATCCGATTATCGTTAAAGGGTGCCATGTGCGAAGTATACGCGCCGATTTTGCATAGCGTTCTATATGACGATAAAGGAGATAAGAGGCCGGGCTCGAATATTTGAAATATTTTTATACACAGTTTCACTCCTGATTCATGGGTGCATCTTGCCAGCATTTGCCAGTCACTTTATTCAAAGCAACGTAAATTGCATGGAAGGCATGTATTAGTTTATGCATTCTATGGGAATAAACTTATCTAGCTGATTCCTGACCGATCAGGATCTGTATTTCCTGGATGTTTGACTGTTGTTTGTGTTTCAGAATACTTAGCATAACTTTTATTTATTTTGGAAAACAGCAGCATGAAAATTATTTTTTAAAAACTGTTCATTTGTATTAACAGCATAGAGGTTTGGAATGGCATGAGGGTAAAAAATAATGACAGAATATTTATTTTCAAAAGAACTAATTCTATAAAAATAGCTTCAGAAGAGCTCAGGCTATTTATTAATCCTTAAACCAAAACAAAAGTGATGACATTTGAAGATACCCGTCAAGTTATATTTAGCAATAATATCATTATCAGCATCTCAAATTTGTCAATACAGCTCTTTTCATCCTGTGTGAAACTGTTTTCATGTTTCTTTGGTTTCTGTATGCTTTGGTCACAGAGAGAATGATGGGAATGTAATTGTATGCGTGGCAGAAGCTATACACGATGCAGTGTGGTTTTTAAAGAGGAGGAGCGAAGCAGGTGGAAGCCTGGAGCTGAACAGCAATATGGGCCATGAAGTCTTGTGGGAACTCACATAACATCCTTCCTTTGATCGCTTTCCTTATTAGCATTCGTTTCACACCACAAGCCCAACAATGAATACTCCTGCAGTGCCTGAGTTAACAGTGGGCTTCATTAAAATGTGGTTATTGAGATACTCATATTTGATTAAAAGACACATATGCAAACATGTTCAAACGACACAAAACATAGGCTTAAATCCAAATGTAGCTTTTTATGTTTTTTTTTTTCTGAAATCCCAACCCACAGCCCTTCAACTGACAGTGCCATTTGTAGAGGTGTATCACGTATGGGACTCAGAAAACCAAAAGGACATCCACAATCATTGTAACACCAGTCAACAGAATGATTCGCAATACATTGTACCTTTGCCTAATAATAATACAATAAAAAAGACCACTTATGTCATTCCAAATGTTTTTTTTTTGATACAATAAAAGGAGGAGTTTTTTTAGTTACTAAAATAGTGGTAACACTTTACAATACGTGTGCACTAATAAGCATTCATTCATGCTTAACTAATGCACAGATAATACTGAATTAATTTGTTACTAATGATTATCTAAGCTATTCATTAATGCTTACCACATTAGAAACTAATTACGATTCTGTAAGGTTAATGTATTAGTTCATACATGAATTGTTATTAATTAAATTATGTAATTGTGGATTAATTCCATAATAACTCATTTTTTAACTAATAGTGTTAATTAATATGTTAATTACCAGAATGAGCCAAAGCCTTGTATTTCAACTTCCAGATAATATGACAGGTACACTAATATGCATTAATACATGATTAATTAATTAATTGTTAATGCAAATTCATGTGCAAATTACTACAATTAATAAATGACTAGTTAATAATGATGTGCCCAGCAAGTAAAGTCATAACATAATGATACCTTTGCAAATCATTAGATAATGATTAATTAAAGCAGACAACTGGAAGTTGAAGTGCATAGCTGTTGACTAATAGTGGTAATTAACACATTAATTTACACTATTAGTTAATAAAATATGTTAATAAGGAATTAATACACAACGACAGTGAATTAATAGCAATTCATGTATTACTTAATCTATTAATCATATAGAGTCTTTATTAGTTGCTGATGCAGTAATCATTAATTAATGGTTTAAGTTATTCATGAGAAATACATTAACTCAATGATTATCTGTGCATTAGTTAAGCATGAATTAATGCATATTGCAGTGCATCCGATATTGTAAAGTGTTACCAAAATAGTTTACTAGTATGTTTTAGTTTTACATAATTATTTTCATCATGCATCTGCCACCATGTAGGCCATCAGACCTGATGATGCATGCTTGTTGTTGCCAGACACTCACACTCTAGAATAAGACTCTCACACTCTTTCACCTGAATAAGCTAAAACAGCTATAATTACTATCATAAAAAGCCTGAAAATTATTAGCTTATTTGCTTGTTTATCAATTCCAACTTCATTTCAAACCTGCCTTTGGCTTAGCCTGACGCTTTTTGCCAATATTTTGATAGTCACTTTAGACATTCTACTAACTATAAGTAACTTTTTAACTACATGTCAACTAAGTGTCAATAGAGTATTAGTAGGCTGTAGTAGACTGTCAGTAGACTGTTAGGTTAGGGTTAGGTGTTAGGGTTTCAGGTTAGGAGAACAAGTTGACTTGTAGTTGCTAAGTTACTTATAGTCAGTAGAATATCTGTTAGGGGACCAACAAAATAAAGTGTTAGCAGATATTAAGCAGACAGTCTACTAATACTCTAATGATAGTTAACTTGACATGTAGCGGCAAAGTTACTTATAGTTAGTTGAATGTCTAAAGTGAACTATCAAAATAAAGTGTTACCTAGACGCAGAGATATATGGGTCAGAAGGCGCTCTTAGTGGTCTAACCCTAACCCTACCCCAGACCTAAACCTACCCATAACCAAAGCGTGTTATATTGACGGTAAAGGGTGCCATGTGCGTAAACAGATTACTTTCTAAATGCATAGATATGTACCCTGAAATTTTAGAAAGCCTAGTATGGACTGGTTCACCATTATTTAGAAAGGTATGTTTTTGCTAAATTGTCTCCCAAATGTAATATTGTTATAACATAAATAGTAGAATAGGCACCCCTTAGTTCTATAATACTTACAGTATAAATATATATTTTTATACTTTAACATATTAATATATAACAATAGCAACTGACTGGCTACTAATGTTATACTCAAACAGCGTTGGCATGTTTACGTTCTTGATAAAATCGGAAATAACGTCATAAAGCATATATCATGAAAAATTAGTACTTATAGAAAATTCTGGTCCATAATGTTTGTACGCGTTTGTCGTAGACACAAAATAGCATAGTCTAACTAGTAGTGGCTAAAGCCAGCGCTGGCATTTGAAAAAAATAAAACACTAGGCTACGTCTTGAATTATACATGCAAATACATTTAAAATGATGAAGTCCTAGCCTACTCTACAGATTGTGGCCCAAGAACTGCTGCCTCTTGTTTTAAAGTTGGTAACTGCTTCATGTTTTAGTAACAGTTCTTCTTGTCCTGAATCCAGTGTCGAACTCGTCATAGATTACGATCGTCATTTTCAGGAACATAATCAAACATAAATCGTATCCATTGTCGAGGAAGAATAGCTTCCATGGGAAGCCCGAACACAGAAGACCTGACAGCTGCATGAACAACACACATTCGACGGGGTCGAACGTGCTCTGTAAATATGCGGATGCTATTCTCGGATATCTGAGGGAGGGGTCGCATGCCAATGCGTGTGGGTTAGTGACGTCAACCATAAGACCCCAGCTGTAGTCCGCATAAGCGAGTCCGTCTTTGTAGGCAATTATACTTCCCGACCTTCAAAGATCGAGATCTCTGCTTACACTGAACTTTCAGCGCTGCAACTTTGCAGATACTGTTCATGCACCATTTAAAATTAAAAAAGTGAAATCGCAGTCAACCCCCCCCCCCCCCCCCCTTTAAATGGATACTCCACTTTTTTCGGAAATAGGCTCATTTTACAACTCCCCAAAGTTAAAACAGTTGGGTTTTACCATTTTCAAATCCATTCAGACGATTTCCTGATATTTGGAAGAATATCAGTGACCAAGCAGTTTCTGGTCTCATTGACTTCCATAGTAGGAAAAAATATACTATGGAAGTCAATGAGACCAGAAACTGTCTGGATACTGATATTCCAACGCATTCTCATCCTTTATCGTCATTTAGAACGCTATATGACAAAACGGCGCTATACTGCACACGTGGCATCCGCTATCGTTAATATAACACGCGCTGTGATGGTTAGGTTTAGGTGTAGGGGTAGGGTAGGATAGTCTCATATTACGCTGAAAGGATTTATTGGATTTATTGCGCCTTGGGTTCGCATGTTATATTAATGATAAAGGGTGCCATGTGCGTAGATATAGGACCGTTTTTGTCATATAGCATTCTATATGACGATAAAGGATGAGAGCGGGTCTTAATATTCTTCTAAAAATCAGAAAATCGGCTGAATGGATTCAAAAACGGTAAAATTCAACTGTTTAACTCTGGGCAGAATGGTAAAATGAGCCTATTTCCAAAAAAAGTGGGAGATATCCACAACAACACTGTATGATAGTGGCAGGTGTGGTGGTGTAAGGAGCAAGGACTCAGGTGCAGGGTTAATGGGCTTTTAATGATAATGAAAATAAAACAAAGCAGTCAACAAATACTACCCTGAGGGGGAAACAAGAACAGACTCTGAACTACTTGACTGAAGCACACAGCAGGGAAACACACAGTGTAGGGCCTACATACAACGGCGAACCAGCACAAGACTGCAAACACAAGGAGAATAAGGCCCTGTTTACATGAGAACGCTCACGGGTGAAAATGTAAAAATATTTTATCGGATGTGCCTTTCGTTAACAAACAAAAACGTTTGACGAAAAAATGAAGTGAACCACCCTCCAGAGTGTAAATCTTTAAAACGCTCCACCGCCGCGTTCCCTTGTAAATGGTAAAACGCAAAGTGCTTGACAGTGAAGGTTGTACGCAGGCGCGTGGTGGTGTTGTAGTATGCACTCTTAGCCGCCTGAAGTGCATACTACATTGAATTTCACAGACTTTTGCGTCACCATCTGCACACGGATTTCACACCCAAAACGCTCGTCTAAACGCAGAATAAAAAGTGATAACGCAACGCCACTTTTGTGCTTTCTCTTCAGAATCGTTTCTGTGTAAACATAGCCTAAATAGGTAGAGCAAACAAAGCAGGTAACGAGGGAGAACAGGTGGGGCAAATAAATCAAATGATTTGCAGTTTATTGTATTGTATTTACGGTTAATAGTAGTGCACAAACTAACACTTTCAGCTGGCAAGAAACATATTGCTACCTGATTCACTCAAACTGAGACAAGATCAGACTTAACATTATTGACACTTACAAGCTACTGTAGATGCATTTTGAAAAAGCACTTTTTTCTTTATTGGAGAGTAGCAGTGATCTTGAAAATATTGCAGAAAAACTGGAAAAAAACTGATCAGATAAACATGTCACAACATATGAAACCATTATCTACTTAAGTATAAGTAGGAAGGAAAAATCATAACACTTTTTGAACTCCTGCTATAAAAACAAATTATCTGCCATTAGAAGCTGACAATTTTCCTTTGAGAAACCCAGCAGTTTTTTGAGAGCTGTTGATGTGATTGCTGAGTATCTCTTAAGCCTTTAAAAAAAACATTGTTTGGTATTTAAAAAGTTACTGTAGAATTACTGGAGAAATAAGTTTATTCGCCCTCTCTCCATCCTCCATTCAGAATGGATTGGAGAAGTGCTGCGTTAATTATGCTGATGTTATTACCTTGCCAGGGATTTGGCCAAGGCGCACAGATAAACAAGATGTCGGTAATCAGCATGTTTTGGAGTGATAATGATTCTGTTGACCCATCAGAGACCCAATTAAGAGTGAGCACACAGGACTCCTCTCAGCACCATCTTGTTTCGTTTGCTCCATCAGTGCCTGCTGTTTGGTATTCCGGCTTTCAATTCAGGAGCTCCACTTTGAGACCAGCAGGGTCTCGCTCAGGCCTGTCCGTGTCAAGACTCAATAATCCAGCTGTGCTCAGTCAGCCCTGCCTTCTCTTATTTAATTCCAGGCCTTTCTCACACTCGTTTAGTTGATCATAACAAGAGCAAATCCCATATCGGCTTATGTCCAACAAGCGTTTTTCTGCCTTGATCCTCATGTCTTACTACAGTGTACGGAAGACTCTTGGGCCAGCGAGTGTACACAAGCACACTCTTTTGCTTACCATCTGAAGGAAGATGGTGCCAAACTATGCTCATGTTAACATTTGCAAAACAGTTTTTTGAGACTTTGGGATTTATAATACCCACTATGCTCCTAAGAAAGTAGTGTCATCTATAACTGAGATTTTCAATAAACAATGAAAGATTTCGGGGGAATTCTGTGAAACTGAATCAGGCACTTTTAACTGTTTACTGCCTCAAGCTGAGATTTGTGAAAGACATGAGAAGCGATATTGGTGGTAGACGTAACAGAATTCTCTTACGTTGAGGGTGCGTTTCACCATACTTGGCGTGGGATAAGACTGTGTGAAGTTGACAATAATAAGAGGTTTCTCTCTTCTTGGGCTAATTTTCAGATAATTCCACCCAAAGTGTATTTGCCATCTCTTTGTGTGTGTGTCAGGGCCGTCGCAAGCGGGCCGGAAGTGATTAGGGGGTGATTTTAACCGTGTTTTTTTACAGGACTGAGCTGTACAAATGTACTGTATAACGTTACATAATTAATTCTTAGAAGTCCGCACCAAGAAAAAAGATGGATTTTTTTTTTGTTTTATCTTCTTATGTCGCTGAGTAACTACACTCAATGTATATTTTTTCTTCAACACATCCCATAATTTTTTAAATACCAGCCTCTACCAAATAGTTGAGTTGTCACTTAATGGTAATAAATAGTATTATAATTCACACACATACTTTGCCATACTTTTTCATTGCCCATCATAATTTATGATCAAAATCTTTTCTAGTCTTGACAAAACACATTGTCAGAAAGTTCTGAGTCTCAAGGTTCCATATTTTGGAACAGAAGTCATATATTTGGACAGAAATGTCTTAATTTGTTAGAGCATGTAACAAATGCATACAATTAAATTCAATGGAATTTATGTAATTTTTGGTATTACGCCTAAACAAAATCTCATGGAACTTAAATTTTTGTGATATCAACTTCAAATTTGGAACACAACTTGGTTAGATATATGGCTTTGATTTTATAGTAATTTTATAGGAAAAATATTTTGTAAAATATATATTTTATATAAAAGAAAAATATTTAGTACAGTATATTTGATTTAATGTAAATTTAAAACTTCCATAACTTTTTCATACTATTTATCTTTTTTGATATACCTCAACCAGATGAAAGAGATGGATCAAATCTGTTAGAGTTTAAGTTAGGTACTCCCTCTCAATAAAATATAGTGACTCAAAATGTGCTCAGACCGTTTGGTTTAGAAGTCAGTTAAAGGGTTAAAGTACAATTATGGAAATTGCAACAAAACTTGTTAGTTTTTTGTAAATCTGAACCACAAAATGTTTGGATGCAAGAGGTTTGGCCAAGACGTTATGGTTTACTTTGTTTTGTCATTCATCTGTCTGAAACTATTTTTGAGCATCTTTGTTTCCTCCAAGCTGATCTTTGAAACCGGTTTGAATTTTTTTGAGTAGAAGGATTCTGTCTTATTTTTCCTTACATCATCAAAGTCTACACCTGCTGAGAACAGAACGCTCTCATGTTATAGTATGAATATTCAAATTTGGCACTCACCAGTGGGTGTTGGAATTTGATGTGAACAGGTAGCATTTGACTGCTTATGATTATTCATAAGCACCTGCCATATTGCAGTAACCGGCCATTGGGATACTGCGACTCCAATTCCAGGTCAAAGGTCAACATCAAGCTCAATAATGCACTGGATTACATGCAATTTTCCCCTCTCGTTTCCATCTCGCTAATGTGTACAGTAGATCCTTGCGCAGCAGAAACGCATGTAATAGTCTCCGTTTTCTTTGGCAATGCTACAAAAACGATCCGTTCTCTTTGATCTCAGAAGCCTGCTGTTCAAAACGTCTCAAGGTTAGTTTTGTTCTTCCCCCCACGGCTCTATTTTCAGAAATAAATGAGGTTATTCGGTCCTTCATATTTTATTTGCGAGCTGCTTTTTTCTCATTTCGAAATATTTCTCTCTTACCTACCAGTATATTATTCACTGAAGCTGAATGCTGTTTGAATGACAAATTAAATCGATTGTTTAAGCCACGACAGGCGGTGTTCTGACAGAAACCTCATTTAGGTTGCTGCTCTTTTGACAAGATTTTGACATACACTTGTTCTACCAGGGTAATCATGACTCACAGCACATTATCTGAGTTTAGAGACCAGCATGTGATTACTATGCATCAGCCGACAGAAAGTATTGAATTTTTAACACAAAACATGAAACCAATTCCTGGTCAAACAGACTTTTGTTTAAACTGTCTGCCACGGAAGCTTTGTTCACAAGGAAGGGCACATTCGGGCCCCTTTGGGACATGCTGGCTGTATTTTGCCTATTGGCAGAACAGCTCTATTGCTTCAGTGTATGTGTCAACCATTGTGAGCTCTTCAATACATTTAGTGTGCACTGAACATGGCAGAGATTTCATATGTCATCCACCGGAGCAGATGTCTACCGCAGATGTCCACAATGCATCCAAATACAGCAACCGAAGTCAAAGGATTTCAGGCTGTACAGAATCAGGCATAATCACCATGTTAGGCACCGTGATCCTCTCACTAAACCGAATTATACACGTATTTTACAGTGAGCGTGAATCACTGCAAAGCCTGCCCGAGGTGACGCTATTGCAAATCTATAAAAATCAGCCTTGAGTCAACCGTGACATCTGTGTACAGCTACTAGAGATAAAGTCTATAATTATTGTGACTCATGGTTTGATTTAATTTAGGTTCTTTGTTAAAAGGCTGATTAAAAGAACAGGTGGGGAATTGACTTAACAGAGTTGTAATTAACAGTACGACGAGTAAATATTTGCAGGGAGTAAATATTTTCTGCTGTTGTTTTATTCGCAGCCGCCTTGCAGTTGGAACTGCCATTAGAACAGATTAGTAAACAGATTTGCAAGAGGAAGAACTGCAGATGTGTGCTGTGGAATTATGGGATTCGGGGTCTCACCATGATGTTCTTGGTTCCCATTGGTTTTCATTCTGCTAAATAGCTGCTTTCATTTGCTGAGGCAGAAAGAGAATCATGATGATAGTTTGGAACTATATATAGGTTTAATACACTGTAAAAATGAATTGAAATATGTTAAATCTAATCAATGAAATTACAATCAATATTACAGATTACAATCAATACTATTAATTAAATTTAACAAATTAGAATTGAGTAATAAGTAACCAAATTAATTACTTTACAGTTAGTCATTTACAATTTTTTTCTAAACCAGACTGACGTCAAATATGAATTCAGACCTATTTTTTATAGCCATCATTGAAGACACCTGATGATAACAAGCAGAATCACTGAAGGAGAAAACTTGTCAAAAATTTTTAAGTCACCATTATGAAGATCAGTGTGTGTTTTAGTTGGGCTCTTGACCCTTAAATCATTAACTTTAGATGTTGTTTGGCTGTTATACGTGAATTATAACCGCCAGATGAACAAATAGAAAAGGTGATTTGATGGTGTTGGTTATGTTTTAACATAATCATTAATTCACAATCATTTGACCTGAATCACTGAACTCTATTTGTTTATCCGATATATTAAAAACGAATGTGTTTTTCCGATATTTTTGTTTAAAAAATGTGTAAATTCTACTCATTTTAAATGGTTAACTTTTAAGTAATTCATTTGGTTAATTGTTACCCAATTTTAATTTGATTAAATGTAATTAATAATATTGATTGTAATCTGTTGCCTCAATTTTATCGCATTCATTTTTACAGTGTAAATGATGGACGGGCCTGAATTTTTATTTTTAGCACACTTTAGCATAAAAAGAATAAAAATTATGCTTGTGAGTATACTTTAAAATAACCCAAGTTTAATGTTATTTACAATTAAATTAAAATGTCTTACCACCAAAATGCATATTAAATGGAATCAGTTAAACTTAAGAGTGACATTGCATAATTATTGTCACCAGAAGAGTATAGACAGTCCTTATGATAAAACAGAGTAGTATTATTTGGATGATCTATTAACAGAGGAAAAGTTCCGATAGTATTTAAATTTTTTTTTTAAATATATCACCTGAGTGAAAAAAATCCACCTTAAACAGAATGATCCTGCGGTGATGAAGGAAAAGCGAGACAGGCTTCTAGGGAGCTGTGAGTCATTAATCAATCTGACATTTTGAGATTGGAAACTGTCACATTCCTGCAGGAAGCTGGCGCACAGACACTCTGTGGAGTAACAGTGTCTATGAATAGCAGCAGTGTCCACGACTGCGGTTAATCAGGAGAAAATACATCCTGCCATTCATGAGGCCACTGCCTGGGGGTCAGACATTTATGCTTTAAACTTGCATAACACCTTGAATCATCCAGGAGGCCAGTTTACCTTTTGTGTTATAGATCTTAGCTGATAGACTCTTCATCATGTTTTATTCATTTCTTTATCATTTTCTTAAAAATAATGCAAGGTATAAAAGGACAAAATATACGCTGCTCGGCCAAAGAAAAATAATTAAAAAATGTAAAAAAAAATCGCTGTTTGCATTTAAATAGGAAAATGCCATTCTTTCACAATTTGAGCCTGATGATTCTTGACTTTGTCATTTTGGAATATGGTCATTATGTGTCTTCCTACATGGTTGTTTAAGAAATGAAAAGCTACACACTACACATCAAATCACACTTTCGCAAAGACCCGCCTCCTTAGTTACTGTTGTTATGTTCGACAAGCTACCGGTTCCAGACATGACGTTCTCGAGAGGAACTGATGCTACACACATAACTTTAATAATGATCTTGATGATAATGATTTTTTTGCCAGTGTGCATCCCACTTTTCAGCTTAATGAAGAAAAATAAATAAATAAATAAATAAATAAATAAATAAATAAATGAGAAGAATTTCTGTAACTGTGGCTGTGCAAATGTACAAAAATGAGGTTTCCAAAAACACACAATCTTTATCAATGAAACTAAAACAAACAAGCAGATCACAGAAGGAGTGCTTGTAAAAATAAAAAAATAAAACATGAACTACAAAAGCGGCAGCATGTTCTTTGAGGGTGGAGGGCATCTAACGAAACATCTAACGAACATCATCTGGGGTTCTCCTCGGCAAGAAGAACACCCCTCGACGAACATTTTCCACTTCAAGGCGTATGCACATCTCGGATAGATGGCGCCCATGCTGAAGTGATTGTATTAAGTACCTCTGGGGGTAACTCAGCGCTAGAACCTCTGCTTCCTGTCCAGGGACCACACATGGAGTTTCCAGAGGTCCGGACTTGGGTGCCATAGGGGTGCCATAGGGGGTGCCATAGTCTGAAGGTCTTTCCTCAGAGGAATAGGCCAGGGAGGGACTGTCACGAGAAGCACAAATTCTGGGAACCAGGTCAGGGTGGGCCAATAGGTGGAGCCACCAGAAGGACCTACTACAGGTCCTCCCTGACTTTTCACAGGGTCTGTGCAAGTAGGCTCACTGGGGGAAATGCATATTTGCAGAGGCCTGAACCTCCCCAAACTCTCTCCAGATTAGCTGAACCACCTTGGGGTGGAGTCGCCATTCTCCTGGGAGCACAGCTTCAGGAGATATACGAATATGATGTACGAATACGATCTGATGCATCGAATGCGATGGACAGCTAAGAGGGAGCACAGCTATGGATAGCTCATCGGCCACACGGTTGAGCACACCAGGGACATACATGGCCTGAAGCGACCTCAGATGCTTCTGACTCCAGAGGAGGAGATTGCAGGCGAGTTGCGACATGCGACGGAGCGTAGACCACTTTGTCGGTTGATGTATGCAACAGTCCCAGTTTTGTCCGGAGCGGACTAGCACATCCCTGCCCTCTAGTGGCTCAAAGTGAAATGTACTGCTAGCAACTGGAGGCAGTTGATGTGCCAATGCAGTTGGGGGCCCATCCACACCCGACACTGACACTGTTGTACGTGGCACCCAACCGGTGGTAGAGGCAACTGTGAACACCACAGCATGCCTGGACACCTGTTCCACTTGCCCACAGGAATGAGGGGTCTGACGATGGGCTGAAAGTCTAGCCACAGGCCGGTGTGATTGTCACCCGGTGAGTACGTGATGCCACACCCATCTCGGACTCGGCCGTGAAGCCAGTACTGAAGCCAGTGCCATATGACCCAGGAGCCTCTGAAAAAATTCAGTTGGACCCCTGTCCTGCCTTTGAACATGTTCAAGCAGTTCAGCACCGAATGAGCGCGTTCCTCTCTGAGGCACGCTGTCTTTCTGACTGAATCCAACTCCATACATAGAAAAGAGATCCTCTGCACAGGGAAGAGTTTGCTCTTTCCCAGTTGCACCTGAAGACCCAACTGGCTGACGTGCCTGTGTACGAGGTCCCTGTGTTCGAATGACTGATCTCAGGAGTGTGCAAGTATGAGCCAGTCATCAAGATTGTTGAGGATGCAAACGTCTTGTTCTCTAATGGGAACAAGGGCCCCTTCCATGACATGGTCCTGCCCCAATGGACTGATATGCTCTACCCTCGAATGCAAAGCTCAGAAACGGTCTGTGTTGAGGAAAGAATGAGACATTAAAGTACCGCGTCCTTCAGGTCGATCGCTGCAAACCAATCTCAGGGATGGATGCATTTGAAAATACGTCTCTGCATGAGCATTTTGAACAGTAGCTTGTGGAGACCCGATTTAAAACCAGCAGGTTCAAGATCGGTCGTAACCCACCACCTTCCTGGAAGAAGGGACTGTAGTATCCTGACCTCATATCGGCTGGAGGGACCAGCTCTATCTTATCCTTCGCCAGTAAGACTGTGACCTCCACTCACAAGACATAGACATTGGCTACTCTCACTGTAGTGGAGTAGATGGGCCAAAACTCGGGGTACGCGAGAGCGAACTGGATGGCATAGCCATCAAGGGTGATGAGGGAGGAGGAGCCACCGGTTTCTGGCAATGAAAGGTGCCGTCCATGTCTCAGTGAGCTCCTCATGCACCTCCGGGTAGAGAGGAAGACCGGGATGGGTTGCAGAGAACCAGCGCTCGCCATCACCGAGAAACCAATCATCCAACCAATCATCCATGGTGGAGGGTTCCCCACAAGCCCGATCCCAGGTAACAACCGCATCGAGAAAACACACAGATAGAGAGTGGCATCTTTAAAAAGATGCGCTCCACCCATGTAAGCTCTTTTATGGACTGCTCTTCTTGGTGCTGAAGCACCGCATGGGAATGGTCGCAGTGGAAACAAAAAGGGAAGAGCAGCCTGTCATGTCCGTCTCTCTTCACAGCGCTCTTAAAAGCTGTGAAAACGGCTTTTCAGGCACTCTTGCCGCATTGTACCAGCTGTGAAAATAGCCTTTTTATTTTGCTCAATTGAAGAAGAAAACAAAAAGATTATATATATATAATCTTATATCATATATATGAGAGAGAGAGAAGAGAGAAAGAAGAAGAGACATGACAGAGCAGAACGGTAACAATTTCTTAGCTTCAGCCACTCATGCACACACACAGATGTCACAGCAGAGGGAGGCGATCATGTTGTTTGCACTACCTTAACTGGTTTGCATTTTATAACCACAAATGATGTGATACTGTCATACTCTGGGTTTGTTTTGGTAATAGCATCATAGTCATTCAGAGGAACAGACCAGCCTGCTTTTTGGGCTCTAGGAACCCATCGCAGCCTGTGGTGTGAGGTGCATGTGCCAACAGGGCGGCAGGTGTCATTATTTACTGCTGGAGCCAAAACCCGGCCTGCTTTCTTCAGTACCCGTCTCGTTTGGGGACGAGCACAGAGAAACAGGTCTAAAAACACAGATGACTATACGGGTCACAATCCCAGCGGGAGTCTCAGAACATCTCCTTTAACCTTTCAACGCCCCTTTCCATAATGTTTTTGAGTTCAGGATGTTTTGTCCCTACTGTCCAATTTTCAATATCCAATTCTGAGTAAAATCTCTGATTTGATAAACGTTTAATGGAGGCTTTTCTTTAGAATGTGTTGTGGGAATGTTTTCAGACCTTTTACAAATGTTCTTCCTCTTAGCAGTGTTAGTTTGTTTTTATAAATCCATTACTCAAATGTGTGTGCTTTTTCTTGGTTCCGACGGATGGATGTAAAATGTTTTCTATAAATTGGGATGTTTTGTTTTATTTTAAATCTCACACCAAAGCAGCTGGGCTTAAATGGGTCTCTCTGACAGAGGGCACGTTTCCAAGAGACTTCGCATTTAATGCTGAGTTCACATTGACAGGTCCAAGACATAGCTCTCGCGTGATTGTCACTGATGTGAACGAGTCAGCGATTTTTGCCCTCAGATTTTCTCCGTCATTTGTTGCCAATTTTGCAAAACCTGTCAGCGAATGAATATCGAGCCTAAAAAATTCTTGTGCAGTGTGAACTCTGCATAAGAGCAATTTTGGTAACACTTTACAATACGGGTGCACTAATAAGTATTAATTCATGCTTAACTAATGCACATAATACTGAATTAATGTGTAAATAATGATTATTTAAGCTATTCAATAATGATTTCCACATTAGGAACTAATCAAGAATATGTAAGGTTAATGTATTAGTTCATACATGAATTGTTATTAATTAAATATGTAATTGTGGATTAATTCCATAATAACAAATTTTTTTTAACTAATAGTGTCAATTAATATGTTAATTACCAGAATGAGCCAAAGCCTTGTCTTATTAGCCTTCCAGATAATAAGACAGGTACACTAATATGCATTAATACATGATTAATTACTTCGGTAACACTTTACAATAAGGTTAGTTATTTAACATTAGTTAACTACATTAGGTAATATTAACTAATAATGAACAGCACTTATACAGCATCTGTTAAGCTTTGTTAATGTTATGTTCAACATTTACTAAACTTGATTAAAATCTTGTTAACATTAGTTAATGCACCGTGAACTAACATGAACAAACAATGAACAAATAATGAACAGCTGTATTTTCATGAACTAACATTAACAAAGATGAACAAATGCAGTAACAAATGTATTGCTCATGGTTAGTTCATGTTAGTAAATAGGCTACATTTACTACTGAACTTTATTGTAAAGTGTTACCATTACTTCATAGTTACTGCAAATTCATGTGCAAATTACTACAATTACTAAATGACTAGTTAATAATGATGTGCCCCAACAAGTAAAGTCATAACATAATGATACCTTTGCAAATCATTAGCTAATGATTAATTAAAGCAGACAACTGGAAGTTGAAGTGCATAGCTTTGACTAATTGTGGTAATTAACACATTAATTTACACTATTAGTTCATAAAATATTTTATTAAGGAATTAATACACAATGATGCCAATAATGCCAAATTACTTCTTAAAAACAATTTATTGTAGCATAAAACCTCATATCTGCCGTGATTTGGATTTGATTCAGAAGCGTTACCTTTCATTTTGAAGATCTAAACATATTTAGATACACAGGAAATCGCAATGGAAGACAATTTCGATACATCTAAATATGTTTAGTGAAAGGTAAAACTTCCAAAAATCTCTGTGTAAACACCGAGTGACTACAGACTGATAGACAACAACGGTTTGACCTAAAAAATATCAAAATTGAAAATACTGTGGAAACAAAGATATCTACATCTTGGATGCCCTTGAGGTAAGCTAAACACATCAACAATTAATTTCAAAGTGAACTATCCCTTTAACGAATCACTGTCAAGATAGAGAACCCAAATGCAATTTTAATTATAAACACAAAACAAAGATTAACAAATGATAAGACACATGGCAGGATCACATGACAATCATTGAATCACATGACAGACAAGAACAAGGAACAAGACACAAAGCCCACAACATGACAATGAAAATCGTTTTGCATTAGTTTAATCTATGACTCCTCCAAAGCTATAAAGAAATGCATTACAATCAGGTTATATTTGATTTCCTATCAGATCTCAAACCGCGAATATATTAACATAATGCCCCATTTTCACAGTACGGTAATGTTCCCTGATAACTGCGGTGTTACACTTGAATATCACCTTCCAGTGGGCTTTATGAAAAAGAAGCCAATCCGAGTCAAGATATCAGCAGCAAATACCAGTCGCATGTAGCAGCTGCCAGATAATGGGACAGCAAGCTAGAATGTGCCAATGCTCAGACCAGCTCATCCGTCCCACTACAGTGAGATTACAAATATATCAGATCTGACATTTGACTATCATTAGGTAGCTAGAACAGGGCTTGAAATTTAGTTGTTCTGAGATTTTTTAATGACCACGGGGTGATTTGACATTGCCGATGGCCTAGAGGCTGAATCACTCAACGCTACAAGAATAAATAGCTGTACAATTGCAGGAAGTCTTTTTGTTTGTGGGGAAAGTAATTCTAATTTAATGAGCTGCCAGAGATAGTACTTAGTACAAACTACCATTTGAGTAGCAAGCACCATTTACAGGTCCTAGATAGCAGAGGATGGCAAAGGCTATTGGCTAGAGGGATGAATGCCACACTCTGACCTTTCAAACATCTCTTTTAGCTGCAGCTAGAACTGTCTCAAAAGATCTACCATTTAAATACCTACCAAACTCAGTCTTGCATAGATCAGTGATTGAGAGGATCTTGCTTGATGGTGTATAAATCTAACAGCTGAACAGAAGAAGAAAGAAACGTTCAAATGTAATTAACCAGGCAAATAAGATTACCGAGCAGAAACAACATAAACTCCAGGACTTATGTTCTTATTTTATGAAAACAAAAAAAAATAAAATAAAATAAAATAAATGTAAAGATCATACTCATCCCTTAACTCTACTCTTGAAATCCTCCCAGCTTGGTGAAGACTAGAAGATGGTATCACAGGGTCTGCTTTAATTCCTAATTAAGAAACCGTTCACAAGTTCAAAGCCAAGCGTCTTGTTTTACAGTTTGAGTAAATTAATAAGTAGATATAGCCGCAGCAGTGATTTAATTGATTGTTTTGATGAATATTTTTCATTTTTATTGTGGGAGGATTGGAAATGTGTCTTTATTTTTGTCTTTGGGTCAACAAGCATTTATATGAACTTTTGTTTGATATGTGTATAATACCAGTGTCAAAGACAAATGTCTTCTCATAATGGACAAAGCTAAACTAAACTAATAGTTTTAGTTCTGTTTCATAAAAGCTTTAAAACTTTTGCTGATAATTTACTCACCCCATGTCATCCAAGATCTTTCTTTCTTCAGTCGAAAAGAAATTAAGGTTTTTGATGAAAACATTTTCAGAGTTTTCTCCATATAATGGACTTCATTGGGAACCAAACGGTTCAAGGTCCAAATGAGAGTTTCAGTGCAGCTTTAAATGACACCAGACGAGCTTTAAAATGATGAATTGGTCCTTGGTTTTAATATAAACATAGTTCTTCGATCTCCTTTGTATCCCCTGCATGCATTGAACTACATCATAAACGTGTTCTCGAGCGAGATGGATCACAGGTCACACCTATTTCACGTTTTCACTTTGGGGATTTTTCATAGTTCCCTACTCATTATCAATGAATGGGGACTTGAATCTGCTCTCAGATGGTTACCACTCTCCAGGGACCCCTCGTCCACCCCCTCTACCCTTTTCATCTGTGGCTTTGATCAGAAACCAGTCAGGCTCTTGCCTTCCCTGAAACTTGTTTGTTTCTAACTTTCAAAAACTGAAAAATTATCAGACATTTTAGTTTTTCTTGCACCTTTGGCTATATGTGAAATAAATGCAATGCAAGATGTCCTCCCTTTCACTTAAAAGTGCATTCTTAAAAGCAACCGCATGCCCTCTCGCTTCAGGCTGCATACTCAGGATTGAACTTTTTCATTCTCGAAAGTTTCTAGGCTGCGTAAAGTCACTCCAAATGAGCATTCCTTGGACTTTTTAGAGCACTATACAGTGGCCCCTGGCCTGTAATATATTGTAAAGCATTATTTATTGTGAAGGATCATTTTATTATGGTTGTTGTAGCGATGTGCTGGAATGTATTTTCAAGGAAGTAGTAGTTTGGCTTATTCATTTTTTAAGCAGTTTTGTCAAAATAGTATTAATGATTTAAAAACTTGTGCCTGCATGCTGAAGTCATGTGGTGTGACCAACTTGCAACTGAAAGAACACGATTCTCTTTTAACACATGAGATAATTTGGTAACACTTTACAATACGGGTGCAGTAATAAGCATTAATTCATGCTTAACTAATGCACAGAGAATACGCAATTAATGTGTAACTAATGATTATTTAAGCTATTCATTAATGATGACCACATTAGGAACTAATTAAGAGTCTGTAAGGTTAATGTATTAGTTCATACATGATTTTTTTATTAATTAAATATGTAATTGTGGATTAATTCCATAATAACAAATTTTTTAACGAATACTGTTAATTATGTTAATTACCAGAATGAGCCAAATCCTTGTATTTCAACTTCCAGATAATGTGACAGGTACACTAATATGCATTAATACATGATTAATTATGCCATTGTTAGTGCAAATTCATGTGCAAATTACTACAATTACTAAATGACTAGTTAATAATGATGTGCCTCAACAAGTAAAGTCATAACATAATGATACCTTTGCAAATCATTAGCTAATGATTAATTAAAGCAGACAACTGGAAGTTGAAGTGCATAGCTTTGACTAATTGTGGTAATTAACACATCAATTTACACTATTAGTTAATAAAATATTTTATTAAGGAATTAATACACAATGGCACATTGAATTAACAGCAGTTCATGTATTACTTAATCTATTAATCATATAGACTCTTTATTAGTTGCTGATGCAGTAATCATTAATTAATGGTTTAGATCTTCATTAGTTATACATTAACTAATAGTTAATACATGATTATCTTGTGCATTATTAAGTATGAATTAATGCATATTAGTGCACACGTATTGTAAAGTGTTACCAATAATTTAATATTTTTATGACAATGCAAGATTAGGTCAAGTTGTGAAAAGTCACGTAGTGTGAAAAATAAATAAATAAATGTAATAAATTCTAATAAACTAATTTTGTAATAAATAGATCATGATGGATATAAATTTGAATATATCATTCCAAACTTTAGGGGTCAGTGGTCAAAAGTGAAGACTTTTCTGTAACACTTTACTTGAAGGGGTGTGCATTAGACTGAAATGACACGTCTTGAATATGAAGGAGGATTATGCATGTTTATGACAAGTGTCATTCGCTAAGTTATGACATTTTTAATGCTAATATGACATTGTTTGAGATGTCTTGGTATTGACACCTTGACTTAAACCAATATACCTTGCAATGTCTTTGTCATTATAACTTGACATTACTAAGACAACACAACCTGTCATAAATTGAGGACAGAAGAGACAATAGCAAGTAAAACTGTTTTTTTTATCAATAAACAGCAGGTGGATATATAGTCTCAGTAGAAGAGGGAGAGACACTGGGAAGCCTGAGTAGTGCAGAAAGGCAGGCAGGTGGACAGAGATGATGAAAGAGATGAATAATCTAGGAAATGTAGCGAAGTGATCGATGAGGCTAACTCTGATGACAAACAGGAACAGTGAAATCCAGAAACGGAAACAGACGACACCACAGGAACACAAGGAAGGATCAGACACCGCACCAGGGAACATCCAACAACGATCTGACAAACACAAGACGAAAGACTTAAATAGAAGCCGCTGATCAGTAACAGCTGCTCCGCCCACACACACATAAACACACACACACACAAACACAGCGCGAGAAGGAGTCAGTGAATTCATGAACCGTGACATAAATATGTCATAAACATGACATAGCAGATTAATTATCAAACTTAAAGGGATAGTTCGGCCAAAAATGATATTTAACCCATGCATTACTCACCCTCAAGCCGTTCGAGATGCATATGTCAATCTTGTTTCAGACGAACACATTTTCAGTTATTTTAGAAAATGTCTTAGACCCTTCAGTGGATATAATGTGAAGAAATGGGGTCCAGCTCCTTCAAGTCCCAAAAGTGTGCATACATCCTTCACAAAAGTAATCCATCCGGCTTCAGTAGGATAAACGAAGGCCTTCTGAGGATAATCCGTGCGGGATTGTCGTAAAAATATACATATTTAAAACTTTATAAATTAAAATATCTGACTTCCGTGCAACGATTGCCGTACATTCACAGGTGATGGAAGTCGCCGGTGCGTCGCGTGGGAACCGTTGTGCGTCGTGACGCGTTTCCTGAGCTACGTCCTACCTTCGATACGAAGACTTCCATCACCTGTGAACGTACGTAGCGTAGGAACCGTCGCGACGATCGTTGCCGGAAGTCAGATATTTTCATTTATAAAGTTTTAAATATGTATATTTTTATGACAATAACGCACGGATTACCCTCAGAAGGCCTTTGTTTATCCCACTGGAAGTGGGATGGATGACTTGAAGGAACCCATTTCTTCACATTATATCCACTGAAGGGTCTAAGACATTTTCTAAAATAACTGAAAATGTGTTCGTCTGAAACAAGATTGACATATGCATCTCGAACGGCTTGAGGGTGAGTAATGCATGGGTTAAATATCATTTTTGGCCGAACTATCCCTTTAAGAAACCACTAAGCTTTATGGGTTTAACATTACAATAAACTGTCAGGTGGTTGGTTTTGACATTGGCTGTCATGAGGCGATTATTACATTTTAATGACAAATTCAATTAGTACCATTGTAGTTGAGGTCACAAAAATATCCATGACACAGTTATAATGGCCTCATGACAGCCAATGTCACAACCAATGTTTTGACATTGGGACTGTGTGCATAAACTGCATAACTAATGTTAACCCATAAGGTGATTTAAGTGATTTCTTAAGTTTGATAATTAATCTGCTTTATTGTGTTTATGAGATATTTATGACAGGTTATGTTGTCTTAGTAAAGTTGTCATTACCAAGACACTGAAAGGTTATGATGTATTGATTTATGTCAAGCTGTCATAACAAAAATATCTCAAACAATGTCATATTTGCATTCAAAAGGTTCATGACCCTGGCTCACTACACACTGGTGACTCCATTTCCGGTGACATGACAACGCCCTTATTGTACAACGTCCTCATTGACATTACATATAGTACATGCAACATTTCCGCCATATATTAATTATAAATATTAACAAGATTCAGTTCATTACCTGTCCAGCGATGCATGTTTAGGTTCGAAATATGCTCAAATAATGGTTTTAACATTCACCACATGCTGTTATGAGTAGTGAGTTGGCTAATGTTATTTAATTTTCGCACTTACAGAACTTCCGCTTAAGGGAACATATGAGCATTGATGCTCCCTGGTTTTCATGGTGAATTGTGGGACTTTTTAGAGAGTGAACGTTTCAGTGCTTTGAAAGGATTCTTTGATTTACACAGACCTTAAAATGACCAATCCAAGTGATTGAGAAGCTCCCCTTGTGTTTGACATCAGTGAACTCTAGCACTCAGCTGTTGGTCATTCAACTGAACTACTTATAAATCTTTGAAATTAAAAGGAAACTTTTCACATTTCACTTTGGTAGATTAGCAGCTCAAGATGAAATCTATTTTTGCTTGATTTAAGTTTACAAACAGGGCACCCTTATATTTTCACCAGGGATGAAAGGGGCCATTGGAAAATTTTTTGGAGCCTAAAACTTTTCTGGAAGTGTTTGGCAAATAAATTGTCCCCCAATGACAGTTTGAAGTATCCGTGCAACCTGTCTACTTGTAAACATAGATGAATCTTCTTGGACAGGACAACAAACTCTCTTGGAGCGTCACAATTTATTTTCACAGTTCCATGCATTGACGACAGTGCATATTTGACACCTATATTTTTACAGCTGCTGTCAGCAGCTTCCTTGCTCTACATTTATGCCACACTTTTAATAACTGTCTATGCACTGTGCACTCTATTTCCTATTGTTTCTTTGACAGAATTGCATCTAGTTTTATTAACAAGCATCCATTACTCAGAGTTGAAATTTGGGTCTCTTCTGTCTGTTTCAGCCCGTCAATGAAAAATAATATAAATAGCACTGTGGCAGATGTTTAATTTTTTGGAAGGGTTTTTTTTCTCAGAGTCTCACTGAGTTACAAAGAGCATTAGCTGGAGAATAGAATATAATAGAATAGACATACTGTACAGTATCTGTCTGGGCTGTATTATATATGTATTTATGTTATAAAACAAGTATCAGAGGTTTTTTTTTAAAACATTGATACAACTTGAGACATGTCAGTTACTTCATCTAAATAGGCCATTGTTATTATGATGGTAGATTGACAACTTGACATTTTTAGGTTAATTTAGACATTTACTATAATTAAGTACTATTATGCCATGCAAAATCAGTTTTTGTGTGTTTTTAGTAGTTGTTGGTTTGGTATGTTTGAGATGCTTAATAGCCTAGGCTACTATTACACAGGAGCCTAAACTCTGAGTAAATGATAAAGTGCACCAGAATAAAATACTGTATTATTATATCAGAATCAAACAATGTAGCTGACTTAGAGATTCAGTTAAATCACTACTTTTTCAAAAATGAATCGCTACTTTTTGAGAAGAATTGATACTTTTTTCAAAAGTGAACCAATACTTTTTCAAATAAATAAATAAACGATAATCGTTACTTTCTTGAAAGTGAATCACTACTTTTAAAAAAAAAATGTAACAAAATAATAATGTAGAAAATGAATGAATAATAATAATGTAACAAATGTATAATAACACTGTGATAAATGTAAAATTACATTTTAATACATGTATAATAACACTGCAATGTATGATTACATTTTAATAAATGTATAATGACACTGTAATAATGTATTGCAATACATGTTTAGAACACTGTAATATATAATTATATATATATAATTTTGACTAATTAGAGTTTAAGATATTTTAGATTAACAGACAGAAAGACAGACATACAGATGTTCCTGTAATTTATAGTTAGATTGATTACATGATCTTACATGAACTTTAAAAAAAGGCCATCCTATTGCCTTATTTTTATATACTAACACTAAATGAAATGCATTACAACCAAACACATGTCAGGGTGAGTTTGACATGCAAATAATTGAACTAAAGCATGTCTTTAAAATATATTTAAAGGGATAGTTCATGCAAAAAATGAAAATGCTTTTAACATATCAACACACATCAGTTGGGGTAAATGGCAGCTTGAGCATGTTCACTTGATGTGGGAACCAATGAGGTTCATTATCATGTTACGCAGCACATTTGAGCTTCAGCAACAACCAATGAGGTTCATTATCATGTTACGCAACACATTTGAGCTTCAGCAACAACCAATGAGGTTCATTATCATGTTACTTGAGCTTCTGTAAGAACCAATGAGGTTCATTCTCATGTTGCGCAGCACGTTTGAGCTTCAGCAAGAACCAATGAGGTTCATTCTCGTTACACAGCACATTTGAGCTTACGCAAGAACCAATGAGATGCATTCTCCTGTTTTGCAGTACATTTGAGCCTCTTTTTATTTTTTATTTATTGATTATTTGTTTGTTACATTGACCAAAAAAAATAGAAAAAATGTGAAAAAAGTAATAATGCCTCATAAATAATGTACGTTATTTTTCCCCAATTTGATTTATCTTTTAGATAACTCACTATTCATATGATGTACACAGCTGTAAATGATTTAGCATAATATGGATCAGTCCACATTGTGATTTATTACATTACTTACATTTGTCATTTTCCATCAGCATCTGATAGGGTCTCAGCTGTGCCTTGGGGCTGATGGGACAGCATTGATTCTTACCCGCTGTAACCTCATTGGCATGCCAAAGGTGTGACAATTAGCCACTGAGGACCTCTGCCAGGATTGTTTGAAAAGTGTGGCCGCTGATCTCATATGTGGATTAAATATTTATCATGTGCTCAAGCATTTCATCAGCCTGGAGATGAAGAGCCACCTGGGGAGCAGGTACAGTCCCTTAAATGCTGGAAAAGACAGAAACAAAGCTAAAAGAACCAAAAATCGGTTGTATCTGTCTGTCCTGGCTGCTGCAGAGGCCGTAAATACATATTACATGGGGGCAATAAGCATCTTTCTCCTCTGACGGCAATTCAGAAATAGTTTCTCCAGGTACATTATCCGTGAGTCTAACATATGTAATATTATAATTATCTCATCTTGTATCTAACGACACCATGATCCATTCAAACTGGTGGTGTCCATTTCATGTCCGAATGTCAGAAAAGGTGAAAACGAAATGTACAATGACTTAAATTGTTTAAAGGGGTGATGAACTGAGAATCAAATTTTCCTTGAGATAGCCTATTACTTATTCATTTTGATGTTTTTGAATGCTAAAACCAAGCGAACGTTATAAGTTGACCTCAAACAACAATATAATAAAATTTAAAAAGCCAGTTAATGTCTCCTTTAATTTAGAGCTAATGATGACAATTTAGGTCACATATGCTACAAAACACAAAGCTTAGTCTGTATAAGGTCTCTTGCATCTGGCCAAGGGTTTATCGAAGACATCAGTATTAATAAAAAGAATATCTGAAATAATGGACTAAACAAATTGTTTCATACATTGAAGCTCTTTTATAGTATATACCATATATACCATAAATATATAGCATAAATATTAAGACATAGTTGACATTTCAACAACACCTCACATCGTTCTGTAACAAACAGAAACATTTTTCACATGCTCATTTATTTAAAATGCCACTGCTGAAAGGAGAATCATACTTAAGTAACAATGGAAATAATGGCAAGACAGAAACCATTTTGAAGTACTTAAAGGTGCAGTCTGTAAGAATGAAATAGATACTGCAGTCCAAATTCAAAATGTAGAAGATCGTTGTTTCCCCCACCCCTCCTCCTCAGACTCAACACTCATGTGGATTGCCAGTTTAGAACACGCAATCAGGAACGAGTACAATTGACAATAAAAGCTGAGGAGACCTAGGCCGTGTGTCCACCAAAGTGTTTTTAGCCAGCGGAAAACGCTAGACGCTCTGCTGAAAACGCTTAGCTCTGGGCGCTTGAGAGCATTTTGGCAGCGCAGCAGTTTTTCTGTGGAGACAGTTTCGTTGCTGATGATACAGAATATCCGCAGCACAGTTTACTTGTAACTAATTTCGCAGATAATTTGTTTCATACAAAAAAATATATATTTTATCCATTTTGTTTGGTTAGCTCTGCCATTCATGGCGTTGTAAAGGAAAAATGTTGTGACAGTTGGTCGGTGTGGTGTCAGTCCCGCCCCTCCTCCACGGTGATTGGACAGCTGGGTAAAAAGTTACAGTGAAGAACGCTGTGTTTTATCCATTGAACATTTTTCAATTATCTGCGACCAGTAAAAACGCCGGGCGCTCAGCGCTTCAGCGTGGAAAAAAAAAACGTTCAGCGCCTCGTTACGCTCATGGCGTTCTGAAACGCGGTGCTACCATTGAAAACAATTGGCAACTGGCAACCCAACTGGCAACCTGGGGTGTTGAAAAAAAAAATTGGCGTGAAACTCGCAGTGGGCGAGAATCACACAGACCAAAACAAAAACAAAAACAGACATTCCAACACGGAACACACATTTCAAAGTAAAATAACTGTCTGTAAAAGTGTTTTTCAGTGAAACGAATATGTGAACTCAGCTTGTTTCCTAAATATCTGCAAACATAGTATGATATTATGCATATTATGCATATATTATGCATAAACATATTATGCTTTAAGTTGAGTGAAAAAGTTACATACAGTACCTTTAAATGTAAATATATTTAATATATGTAATAAAAGGTCATGTCAGCAAAGAATTCTGATAATCAGTTTCATCAGGTGTTGTTTTGTTGGCCTTTTTTTTCTTGTTCGATTAAGCCTAAGCTCAATGTCTGGAATCACAGCATGGCATGAATCCCCAGGTCTAATTGTATCAAGTTCAATATCTGCCACAGACCACATGTGGTTTGGACAGCGTTACTTCACATTAAGCTGAAGACAGTTTTAGGTCACTTATATTCATGTTCTGTACACTAAATATGTAGTGAAAGGAACAGGTCTATTTTTCAGAAGGTGCCAGCTCAATTATCAAAGTATTTGTCCCTTTGGATTTACCACCAAAACATTTTACACTCAAAACAGTACATGCGTTATGAAATAGGCAAATTGTTTTCTAGATAAAAACAAAGATAGTTCAGGTCCTCGAATCTAACTGGTCAAGCAGCATCCTGGTACTTTTTGCCTACAGACATAATGAGCCCGTTCTCATCCTTTAGCGTCACATAAAGCGCTTTATGACAAAACGGCGCTATACTACGCACATGGTACCCTTTATCGTTAATATAACACGCGAACCCAAGATGTTATAAATCCTTAAGCGTGAATATGACACGCAGACCCTACCCCACACCTAAACTTAGCCCTCACAGCGCGTGTTATATTAACGATAACGGGTGCCATGTGCGTAGTATAACGCCGTTTTGTCACATAACGTTCTATATGACGCTAAAGGATGAGAACGCGTTGGACATAATAGCTCTTTTCACACACTGTTTTTGGTCTGCTATAGTAGGGAATTATTTATAATTTGGATGCAGCCATGGCCTTTAATGAGTGAGTCATTGAATCATGCACTCATCTGAATCACACACTGATTCATTCAGAATTAATTTAGTTACAGTATGGGTTCAGATATCGATCTATTATCAGATCTTACTTCGCAATTGTGATTTACAGAACAACTGTGATTACCTGCTTCAGTGACTCTGTTACGAAAGCACACTTGATTTGGTGTCCTGTTTGTAAAAAAAAAAAAACTTAAAATATACAAATACTGTAATATTTAAGCAAATTGTTTCCCAGAAAATCATCAGTGCAAACAAACAAAACACTCAACACAGAGCAGCCAATCTACTTATTACATTTGTCAGGAGTAGCTAGGCCTACTTCACAGTTGTGTGCAGGAGAAAGTGCACTATGGAGATTTCAGTCACTCTGCTGAGGAACTTTCCCTAAATAAATTAATTTCGATAATTGCCATATTTCATTTTTCCTGACCTAAAAACAAAGTTGAAAACACCCCTACTGCCCCAAACTGCCCCAAACCACATCCACCTACACACAATGTAGGGATGAAAGTAATAAATCAGAAGGTTTAAGTGCATTTTAGCTGAGAATAAACAGATAAAACGGCAGGGGAAAAGGGAATGATGAAAGTAGTTGCTCTATTACCAAGGAAGCCCTGGGCTAATGCAGGAGGCCGGGCTAACACAGTGGAACAGAGGGAAAGGATAAATGTGGGGAGAACTCTAGGTTAATAACAAAGTAAATTGGTGCCTCGGGATGAGTCAGGTGCTTTCGTTAATATTCTTTTATTTATATATTTTCTCTTTGGTCCTGGATCCATACTTTTGTCAATGTCTAACATTTTATCAGTCTCTAATTTTTGTATGAAATTGTCTGTCTAAGCGTTTTTCCTCAGTGCATGTCAAACACACACAAAAAGCATTTTAGGGCATTTATATTCCCCTAGTTTTGAGGGTTGCAAGTTGCAACAATTTAATCCAAGATGATGGTTAGTAAAAAAGCTGATTAATTTAACATTTGCAAATTTTCAATAGTAATAATTCAAATTAAGAGTTTTAACCATATTTTTTTTGGTGCTGTGTATTTTTATGATTACAAAAGTTTTTATTTTTCATTTTTTTTAGTTTAGCTAAAAAAAACTAGCCTAATGGAAAAGAAGTAACATATAGCATATTTTAAAGGGGTCATGACATGTTCCTTGAGGTTCACCTATGATGTGAATAAAAGTTTTTTAAACAAAATAGATAGATACGCGGGAAAACACGTTATTTTCAACCCCTGTTCTGACTGTTTGTCTGAAATGATCCGATTTTAAAGGGGCGGGTCCTCTAATGGTGTGTGTCACATATGACGCGAATCGAGCGTCTGGCGTAAGTGATTTCAATGTTAAGTCAATGCAAAGACACATTATGCGCGTAAAAAAATCCTGCGGGGCAAATGAGACGTAGACGCGAATCAGGTCTCATTCACGCGTAGAGCTCGAGTGTGTTGTGTGCGAATGGTGCATTTTGTGCACTCAAGCATTTGACGCTGAATTCGCGTCTGCTGCCTGGAGATGAAAATTTTAAACTTTGGTGGCAATTTACGACATGTTAACCAATCAGGAGCCTGCTTGCTGTTGTCACGTGGCGAATAGTGCATCAGGCACGAATGATTTCAAGGTTAAGTTAATGCAAAGCGCGTTTGCGCGTAAAAAATTTCTGTGGCGCGAATGAGGCGTAGAGTGTGGCGCGGTCGACGGCGGTTGAATAATCTGAACTTTGGTGTCAATTCGACGCCTGCGTTAACCAATCAGGAGCCTGCTGCTTGCTCATGTGGTGAGGTATCTGGATGCTTGAATAAATTATTTTTGTAATGTGACTAAATGCCTGGTGTTCGTTCTAATGCTCAACAAAGCAAATATTTCATCACTTAAAACTTTCAATATACGAGATTTTGTTCATTTTGTATTGAATGTTATTTATTCCATATCTAGATTATATGAAATATTACTATCATGTTAAGACAACATACGCATAAGTTCGTGTATTAAGGACGTGAGAGAAAAAAAAATCACATGAGAGGTTAATAACTTTTGGAAGCTGGCTTATTGATGATATTTATCATCAAAACAAATGTCAGATTAGATGGATGAGGGCGAGGGTGATCAACGCTCCAATGAGGGACAACAGGTCATGAAACATGAAACTCAATGGTTAGCGCTGTTGCCTCACAGCAGCAAGAAGGAGTCAATGAGTTTGCATGTCCTCCCCGTGTCAGCGTGGGATTCCTCTGCTTACTCCAGTTTCCCCACAGTCCAAAGACATGCAGGTAAGGTGAATTGGAGAGTCAAAATTGCCTGTGTGTGATGAACAGGCCATCTGTCAAGGATGCTTTCCCCTGCCTCTGGCCTAAATAAACTGGCATAGGCATCTGGCCCTATGACCCTAGAGGTGAAAGGATCAGTGAATGAAAATGAATCAACCTGAAAATGGTTTGTATTTTAGTCTTTTTGGCTATAAGGTTGAATTAGCTGATTCACAACGCATGCTTACTCATGCATGAACCACTGTCAAGATTTTGGATATAGCCAGATCTGACCGATCACAAGCTGTAACAGGAGTGGTCTCATCTGTTAACAGCTAAATCACTGAAGCAAATAATTCAGTGTTAATAAACACAGGCAATATCTATTGTGTTTACAAAGTTTATCGAGGTATCAAAAATAACATGGCAAAGAAAATTTTGTACCCACTGTTTGGTAAGACTTACCAAACTGTGTTTTCTTATTGTAGGATCAGTATTAAGTCATAATTTATTTTACATAGAACAATTATACATATTAAGTCATCCATGCACATGCATACAGTAAGAAAAGTCGATCATAGAATCGATAAGTGTATAGCGCAGGAATTGGATTGGTACCCTGTTCTCAGGGAAAGTTAATACGTTTGGCGTTAGCAGAAGCTGAGCTGTGAAATAGACATGTTAGTAGCAATGAGGAGGGCAATGGGTCTCACACTGAGTTTAAAGGAATCCCGACTGCATCAGGAATGTCTGCTGGCACCAGGTAAATTACTTTTATTCACGCATGGTTCTACAGGAAATGGTGGGGAATTTAAATGCTGTGCTACAGATTCACATGTTTAAAATACAGGTGAGACCACTGTTGTTATATAGTTATTTTGTCTTCCTATTACAGATGTGTTGGTGTAAGTAACTGTTTTTAATAAAGGCAACATCTTTTAGAAGCACTGTACTATACATTGGGTTACAATGTTCCTGCACAAAGGCATTTGTTTTTCACTATTCAACCTCAAGGTCAGTTTCAAAATATTTGTTTATGAATGATTAGCATGAATGCAGCTTAGTGATCGGATAATGGGGCTCAAAACATAAAATGTCGCCATGTTCCCTTTCAAGAGAACTCAGCGCTGCATTGTTCAATGCTCTAGTTACGAGAAATTAGAAGTGCTGAGCATTCAAAGTGAAAATAAGGGGAAGAGGATTAGCCACTTCTTTCCACAGCGTATGAGTAGTTGGTGGAGGTGATAACTCATGGCTAAACTTAATATTGACTGGCCGGTCAAGAAACAAGGCGCCAATTGACAGGCGCTTTTTGTCACAAGCCAATGTTCATCACAGGGTCTTCCATCTGCACAGTGAGCTGTCCAGATCGTGTAAGTACATATTCATTCAGATATATCAGAGGTTTGATACTATGGCACGATGCCCAGGGCTGAACAGACATTAGCCAGCTATCTGGCCCCTGTTTCAGCATCGTCCCTGAAGGCCCCATTGCTACCCACTCAGTCACTAAAAACAGACATCAGCTCAGTGGGGTAAGCATATGCGGCAGCAGGTTAGGCAGGAGCTTGCTTACACTGTGTCTGTGTGACTGTGTCCACTTCCCGGACAATGTTCAGGAAGATTGTTCCAAAGTTTTGGTGCAAAATAGGAAAAGGAGTCACCACCAGCAATTGATTTTGACATTCTAGGTTTTATCAACTGGCTGGAATTTTGAGATCGCAATAAATGTGAAGGATTATAATGTGTTAAGAGCTGGCTCGCTCAAGTACTGCAAAGCTAAGCCATTTAGTGCTTTTTAAAGGGGTCATGAACTGGCTTTTTAAAATTTTATTATATTGTTGTCTGAGGTCAACTTATGACGTTCACTTGTTTTTTGCATTCAAAAACATCAAAATGAATAAGTAATTGGCTATTTCTGTACCTATGTTTTGAACCTAGCTGGAAAATGCTCGGTTTTTATGGGTGTCTCGCACTGAAGACTTGGAAGCAGGGGCGGACTTAAGCCATTAGACAAAGGTCGGCAACTGCCTTGGGCCCAGAGCTACCTAGGGGCCCCCAAAATGTCCCATTAAATTATGCTTAAGTTGTTTGTTTGTTTTTTTCCTTTCGCTAATTATATATTTCGAAAAAAAACGCATAAAATCATTAGTGTCGCAGACAGAAGAACCCCCCACCTCAACTCACTGCATTGGACTATTCCATTTCTCTCATTTGGCTTTCTGCGTGCGAAAGTGACAAGGCTGTAATGCACCAAAAAAAAACTGACGGAGAAAAAGAAGTGACTGGCAGAGTGTACAGAGTAGTAGACAGAGTAAAAATGAAGCAAATCTACAGCTAACTTACCCAAGCGGTACTGAAAAAGCAGGACGCGGGAGGAAAGCAAAACGTGTGACACTTTAGGAAGTTATAAAGTGGAAAGTTATAAGTTAGGCTTAGTGATATATTAATCTTATTTTCAAAACACAAGCTTTGGACTTATTTCGGACTATTGTTAATAATTTTTTTTGTTTTTCGTAGCAATATCTGGCAACATTTTACTGTCGGCATTAATATAAAAAAAGCTTATGGACAAACTGTAATTGCATAAAGTTACCACATTCCGTAAGACAAGCGCAATGATCATCGTGATTATCTGGAAGAAATGTATAACACTATCAAAAACTATAGCATAATATACAGATCTGTTTGAAAGAAATTTGCCAAATAACTTACTGACCAGCTGGAAGACGTCTCATGCTGTTTAGTTAACCTTTCACAAAGTCTTCATAAAAACATTAATTAAGGCAGTGTTTCTCAACTAGCAATCTATTAAGTTTTGATCTGTGTGAATTACAGAATTATAAGACTTGTTAGACCGATTTTTTTCTATATTTCTTTGCACAAAACTCTCCAGAAAGTGCCATTTAATGGTTTATTTTTCCCCCAAAAATTTTAACTTTTTTCGTTCTATTTTATAAGATCGGATGGGGGGGCCCATTACTACCTTCGCCTTGGGCCCCCAATTACTAAATCCGCCACTGCTTGGAAGTACAACGCCCACTGCTGTGAGTGCATAACAGTTTTGCATATTATAATGAGTTTCATAAATAGTCTCTGGTTTCAACTCACCCGTCGATGCACTTGGGGGAAATTGTTTTGAAAATGTCCAATGTTATAAAATGGCAACCGGAATTATTTGACCTAGAGTCCGTGATGTGTTGCACAATTCCTGTCAGATTCAATATAGATGGCACAGCACTGCTATTTACTCTTAATCGGTCTGCAAATCCAGTCTTGTTTACAAAACAATCCTCAGTGAAATGAAGCAAACAGACGGACGATGTTTTACCTCATCAGCTGGAATGTCATTAAAAATAAAGTTTATCCATGAAGTCCTATAGGAATCCAGAGGAAGCATATGCAGCGTCTGTCTTCTTCCACAACCAGGCGCTGCACAATATTCTGTATTGCTCGGTAGCTCGATCTGGATTGGCATCACGAGGTAGGCATCTAAGTTATTTAGCTATGTGTGTAATGCGTGAATCGGATGGGCGAGGCTAAACCGGCCGTGTTGAAGCAGGCGTTGATCTTCTTCTGCGGGGGTGGTGTTTTATCCTCTTTGTCGTCATAGTTCCCCACTTTGAAAAACAAATCGTTTGCTGAGGCTGGTGTCAATAAAAGCTTTTATTGTAACAAGGATGTTTTCAGTTCTGAAACTTACAGGATTATTATTAATATGATGACATCTTAGATCATCAAATCTCAAGGAAAATTTTATTTCTCACTTCATCACCCCTTTAAGTAATCAGCAATATTTTAAAATCTATACGAATGTTTAATAGGGAGACAATGCATAATACACTTCCCGGTTCTGGTAAGAACTCTAGCGGCTGCATTTTGGACCAGCTGTAGTTTATTTATTAACGTGCAGGCAAACCACCCAATAGAGCATTACATTAATTTAGCCTTGATGTCATGAACACAGCAACAAAAAAGTAACGTCAAAGTGACAAGTAACATAAAAAGTTACTTTCCATATGGGGTAACTAAGTAAAGTAATGGATTTCTTTTTTAAAGAAATAACGAGTAACGAGTTACTTTTTTAAAAGTAGTTTCCCCAACACTACTTTGGGACCTTGCTATAGTCCTAGAAGGCCCATCTGTGGCTCCCTTTGAGCCCCTGGAATCAGTTTTTTTCTTTCTGGCTATTTTTTCCCTAAAGAGAGATGGAGAGCGTTCAGGCCCTTTGGGTTTCTCCCACCTGCCTTTGAATTCACACCTGGGATGGTCATGGAGTTTCTTTACCATAAGCAGGGTTATGTCCCTAAAGTGCAGATCAATTTGCCAAGGCCTATCGTGTTGCAAGCTTTCTTGTCCTCCTCTCTTTACTACCCAGGACCAGGAAAAGCTTAATCTTCTATGTCCAGTGTGTGCACTGGACAAATATGTGTCCACAGAGCTGCCCCATGGAGAAAATTAGATCAGCTGTTTGTCTGCTTTGAATCACCTAAGAAGGATCTTCCAGCATCTAAGCATACAATCAACAAGTGGATAGTTGAGGCTGTATCTCTTGCTTATAAGTTCTCTTGGCCAACTGCCATCCTTGGTGGTCAGAGCTCATTCTACTGGGGAGTAGGCAGCCTCCAAAGGAGCCATTGGACTAGTTGACAAACAGTATGTGCTTCAGCAGCACTGGCCGCGAGGCGTTTCCAGGAGCGTTGATCGGAGGCAGCGTCTTGTTCCCTTCTCGAGGAACTAGGGCTTAAAGCTCGTAACGTGAGACGTTTCCATGGACTGTCTGTTGCCCTTAGAGATTGAATTTAATTTGCCTCAGAGCAGTGAAAAATTGTTTCTTTTTACTCCTCTAAACACATGGTAAAATGTTCCTCTATTTAAAACCCAGTACCAAACATATCTTTTTATTCTAGAGCATATTTTTCTCCAAAGTGAGATACAATTTGTCATTTACACAAAGGATTCGGTTCTCCCTTATCACCTTGAGTCGATATTTGGTCAAAAACCTTTTAGCATCAATTACAGCTGTGAATCTTGAGTGTGCTGCTACATTTGCACATTAGATTATACCCTTTTTTCAATCAAATATGTTCCAAAAATGTTGGAGGAAAATTGCTGGTCACATCATGGATTTTCAATTTAAAATTGTGTCTCTTATTTTATTTGCCGTAAGCTTCACCAAATTTCCCTGCTGTAACATTGATTGTTATTTTAAAATAGGTCTTAGGTTCATGTATCGTTTTACCAGGCTCCATTTCTGTTACCCTCAAGCTTGCAAGTCCATTTTGCAGAAATAATTATCTGATGCGGTCAGTGAATTTTTTTTAGTACTTTATCTTTGCCAAATCGTGAGCTTAGAATTATAAGGTTCTATCTCCGTTTAGGGTAGTTCTGAGATATTGAGCATCAAAGTTTTTACATCCCAGCTGGCAAAACTGTTATGTAGTATAATCTTCTATTATAGCTTTATCTATTAATCTTTTTTTTACAAAAATAACACCACACAGGCATTAATAAACACCTAATGGATCAGATCATGTCAAAAACTCAATTTCGACCAAAAGTGGAGATAGAACCTTATAATTCTAAGCTCACGAAATACTGTGCTTTGCTTCCAAGCCAATTACAAATTTCATCCAAAAAATGTTGAGTTTGGCTTTCTGCAAACTCCAGACGTGACTTAAAGTAGGTCTTTCACGAAAAGACTATTCCAGAAATATTGGGTGGACTGCTGGATTATTGGTCTTTCTCTGACTTTTCCAGTTGCTCAGTTGGTATGGATGTTCAGATATTTGTACACTGTCAGAAAAAAAGGTACGAAAGCTGTCACTGGGGCGGTACCTTTTCAAAAGGTACAATTTTGTACCTAAAGGGTGCATATTGGTACCTTCATGGTACATATTTGTACAATTATGGTACCAATATGCACCCTTTAGGTACAAAAGAGTACCTTTTTGAAAAGGTACCGCCCCAGTGACAGCTTTCGTACCTTTTTCTGACAGTGTATTGTCTTAGTTTTGCCATTACTTATGTTACAGTGGACATATTATGGTGCTTTTGTAATTTACAGTGGACATATATATGGTGCTTTTGTAATTTTGAGCTGGAAAGTAAAAATCAGTACACACTTCAGGCAATGAAAAAATAGGAGATGATTACTTATCAATTAAATATGTTCATAATTATAGAGTAAAAAATGTATTATCTATATCTATTATCTATAAAGTGTTTATTTGACAAAATTATTTGGCAAAAAGAAGGAAACTACAGCTACTGGTTTTATTTTACTCTGCAAAAAAATGCAATTTAAAACAAAAAGCTCACAGGAAAGAAAATTTACAACATAATGAGTTATTAATATTTAATTGGCTCTCTCTTGTTGTTGCATGTTTTCATAACTTTGGGTAACAGCCTGGCCGAAAATTATGTCAGAACAATTTGTCATATTTCATTGCGTTATCCCAAAGAAGATTCCAATACACTCACCTAAAGGATTATTAGAAATACCAAACTAATACAGTGTTTAACCCCTTTCGCCTTCAGAATTGCCTGAATTCTCACGTCACGTGGCATTTGATTCAACAAGGTGCTGAAAGCATTCTTTAGAAATGTTGGCCCATATTGATAGGATAGCATCTTGCAGTTGTTGGAGATTTGTGGGATGCACATCCAGTGCACGAAGCTCCTGTTCTACCACATCCCAAAGATGCTCTATTGGGTTGAGATCTGCTGACTGTGGGGGCCATTTTGGTACAGTGAACTCATTCTCATGTTCAAGAAACCAATTTGAAATGATTCAAGCTTTGTGTTCGAGTGCGTTATCCTGCTGGAAGTAGCCATCAGAGGATGGGTACATGGTGGCCATAAAGGGATGGACATGGTCAGAAATAATGCTCAGGTAGGCCGTGGCAATTAAACGAGGCACAATTGGCACTAAGTGTGGCAAGAAAACATCCCCCACACCATTACACCACCACCACCAGCCTGCACAGTGGTAACAAGGCATGATGGATCCATGTTCTCATTCTGTTTTCGCCAAATTCTGACTCTACCATCTGAATGTCTCAACAGAAATCGAGACTCATCAGACCAGGCAACATTTTTCCAGTCTTCAACTTTCCAATTTTGGTGAGCTCTTGCAAAATGCATTGGAGATGAGTGGCACCCGGTGGGGTCTTCTGCTGTTGTAGCCCATCCGCTTCAAGGTTGTGCGTGTTGTGGCTTCACAAATGCTTTGCTGCATACCTCGGTTGTAATGAGTGGTTATTTCAGTCAAAGTTGCTCTTCTATCAGCTTGAATCAGTCGGCCCATTCTCCTCTGACCTCTAGCATCAACAAGACATGTTCGCCCACAGGACTGCCACATACTAGATGTTTTTTTCTTTTCACACAATTCTTTGTAAACACTTGAAATGGTTGTGAGTGAAAATCCCAGTAACTGAGTAGATTGTGAAATACTCCGACCGGCCGTCTGGCACCAACAACCATGCCACGGTCAAAATTGCTTAAATCACCTTTCTTTCCCATTCTGACATTCAGTTGGGAGTTCAGACGATTGTCTTGATCAGGACCACACCCCTAAATGCATTGAAGCAACTGCCATGTGATTGGTTGATTAGACAACTGCATTAATGAGAAATTGAACAGGTGTTCCTAATAAGCCTTTAGGTGAGTGTACAATATGCTTATAGTTTTATTTTTATTTTATTTTTTTTTATTTTGTAATAATATTTTAATAAAGGGTGAAACTGTACATTTTCCCTCGGCCAGATATCACATTTGGCCACTGCTATAGAAGGTAATGTTGGGCGCTTTTTTTGTTGTTGTTGTTGTTCATCATTCACATTTTAGATATTTAAATGGAATAACATTACAAATACTTTAAATTCTTTCATTTGACTTGCAACAGCATAACAAACTAATAATCCTTATTATTTGACTTTGTTCTTGATTAACAGTATGCCCTGATCAGTTAAATGATTATTATTATAGTTTTAGAAGTGTTTTCTGACATCATTATGGCTACTGCCAAACCTCTGTTATGTTCCCTGAATCCAAAACCCATTACGTTTGTTGTCTTCCCCTGGTTAATGTTCCTAAACGATGTTTATCTTGTACCACTAAAACCCACAGCTGTTCATCTTATTGTCTCTTGTCCTACAAGCTGCTGACAGCAAGAGAACGAGTGTTTGAGAAACTGCATAATCCCATGGTAACATGTGGGTGAGGATTTGTTTAGTGTAAGACAGAAAAGAGGGTTTAATGCACATTATTAATAAAGCTTAACTCCACTCTTGGGAAATACAGCAGGCATGAGTGAATATTAAAGGGGCAGCAGAGAATCTAATTGCAGAGGAGCAGTAAACATATCAAATTCAAATATAGACTAATTATAAATACAACACTTTTGTTTTTGCCCCCATTTTTCATGAGCTGAACTCAAAGATCTAAGAGTTTTTCAATTTACACAAAAGGGTCTGTCCAAATCTGTGTTAGTGAGCACTTCTCCTTTGCCGAGATAATCCATCCACTTCACAGGTATGGCATATCAAGATACTGATTAAAGATACAACTCTACCATAAGCCATCTCCAAAGGCGTTTCATAGAATTTGGCAGTACATCCAACTGGCCTCACAACCAGTTGAAATCGGTTCAACTTTATGGTAATGAGCAGTGATGCAGTTCGACGCCAACCAATCGTAATGTTGAAGTGTTCCGTTTGAGAGAATTCCAGAGAACGCAGTCCTGTAAACTTTGTTTCCGGCCACATTAGTTCCCAAGCAAAAGAGAGGAGGTTGATCATTTTAATTTAATAAGAGGGCGCGCAACACTATTCATAGGCAAGATTTTCGTGCTAGAAGCGACAGCGAGTTCCAGGTCCTGCAAATATCCAGCAACTTGCACAGCCATTAAAGAGGAGTGGACCAACATTACACAGGCCACAATTAACAACCTGATCAACTCTATAGCCCCTTTCACACAGAGATTCCAGAAAATACATGGATAATGTGACCACAAACTTTCTTCTAAGAGCAACAGAGTCGCGCAATGGCACGAGCGTCATCACTATGACACACCCCTTACAGCATTGGTCTTAGCTTTTGTTCACACAGCGCGCGTTCCTGGACTGATTCCGGCAATGTTACTAGGTCCCCAACCTGGTATTGATGCCGGCATCAATGCCCGGGTCGTATTTGTGTACACACAGAAGGCGTTCTGGCAATTTCCCGGCAATTCTCCTAGATCAACGTGCTGTGTGAAAGGGGCTCAGAGAAGGAGATTTGCTGCACTGCTTGAAGCAAATGATGGTCACACCAGATACTGACTGGTTTTCAGACCCATCCCGTCCCGTATAGAGGTATTTTATATTGGCCAGCCGAAGGCACACCTGTGCAATAATAATGCTGTCTAATCGCCATCTTGATATACCACACCTCTCGGCAGAGGAGAAAGACATATGGGGCGGCAGTGGCTTAGTGGTTCATGTAGGTTGTCTACAAACCGAAAGGTTGGTGGTTCAATCACCCGGTTCCACCTGACCAAGTGTCGATGTGTCCATGAGCAATACACCTAACCCCAGCTGTTGACACTGGCTGACACTGCCGTTGGTGTGTGAATGAGTGTATGAATGGGTGAATGTGAGGCAAATTGTAAAGCACTTTGGTGGCCATTGGGTCTATGAAAGCACTATATAAATGCAGTCCATTTACCATTTACATATGAGAAATAGGCCTTTTGTGTCCATTGAAAAACTCTTAGATCTTTGAGTTCAGCACATGAAAAATTGGGGAAAAAACAAAAGTGTTGCATTTATAAGTGTGTAACAAAAGTGTTCTGTTTGTGTGTGATCATCTCCTTCTCATAGAGTTGATCAGATGGTTGTTCAGTGTATACTGTATATAACAACAGAATACATTTTACAGAGGAAACGCCCACTTTTAGGAATAGTTTTCATGAGATTCACTCACTTATTCTCCTTTATATTTATGGGGTCATCCATCGTTATATACGAATGGTCTTGTTTTGTTGGGACCCACACAATTTTTCATGGAAACTGAGGCCCAGCGGAACAGTGTGATATGATATGAAAAGGCATTGAAAGTAGAGTTTTGTTGGGCTCTCAGGGCACAAAATGGCCTTTTAAAACTGGTATCTGGACCTTTTCAAATATTCATCACCTTGACTTTAATTATTCAGCTCTATTCTCACAGGAATAGAAACATGTTACTCTTAAGTAATTAATCTCACTTTTCAGAACATGTACAGTTCATTTTTCGTAATAAAGTGCACCGAGAGCATTAAATAGTACCTTACCTTAACCCTACAGCAAGTGTTTTTTATGTTTCTAAGTATTGTTTGTGTGTGTCTCACCTCTTTTTATATAGTGGCCTGGAGTTTAAGCTCCAAATACTTCTAAACAAACTGTAAAATAGGCACTGTTTATATATGAGTCACTTATTTGAGTTCTAAATGACTACATTCTCGCCTAAAAGAACTTTTAAAACTACAGTCCATGACACAACAACAGTAGTATTTGTAAAAATCAATATGGTGGATTTGTTCAACCATGATGCCGCAAGCAGAGTGACAAATAGTGAAACAGTTATACATACATGAGTCTAACTATGTTTACAGACGCTTGTGCTATGTTTATGTTTTATGCCCATTGAAACAGCGGCTAATAAATAATGTATTTACAACTATGGCCACAATACACATATTTTTTTCCAAGTCATGTGTGAGGCTCAGTAGTTTTCAACACTGATACTAAGAAATGTTTCTTTAGCACAAAATCAGAACATTAAATAAAGTATAAAAAATGCGGAAGTATAATCTGTAGTTTTTACGAAAGCCCTGGAGCTGTTAAAGGTCTTGTTGTTCATTGTTTATTACATACTACCGACATTGTAACAATACAATGTGGGTTGAAAGTTGTTGAAGTTACACAAAACATACATTTACAAAGAATATGTTTGTAATTGTGTCCATATTTTAGCTACTGTATGCAACCATATATTTGCATACTGAAATTAAGGTATGTTAAATGTGTGCATTTCATTGAGATATGAATGTGAATTTCTTTGGCTTTGGACTTGAGCAACCCAGACAAAACTATTTCAGTGCTCTCCAGATTGGTATGAATAATGGCCTTGTTCATGTATCAGAGGGAATGCGAGTCCCTTTGTGCTGAAGCAACTTCTGCACCAAGAGAGATCTCTTATTAAAACTAAGCATGCTATTTATTTTTGACAAGAGAAAATGTCAACCTTGCTCTTTGCGATAAAAGCGAGTCTTGTGCCCTCTCCAGCATTCAGTGTGTTACAAAGAAATCACTGCGGGTGCAGTAGAGGTTGCTGTCTTGAGAACCTTTGTCTTTGATTGTTATCTTCTGAGACACACACGCACCCACAAACCATCTCATACTCAGCAGAAAGGGATGTATGAATTATTAAGTAGTCTTACAGTGCTATAGCTGCAGGGGGACTCATCAATGAACAGAGGAATTTTTATCAGAGAGGATCTGTTCTTACTGTACCTCAGCCTCTCCGTGGCTCTGATTCTTTTCTAAGAGGCCTGTCATGACTTCTTTCTACCCATTGGAGTGGTAATGAGGGTACTTTGGAGTCACAGAAGGGATTCCCACTGCAAATGACTCATTATGTCAGTATGCTGCCCGGCTGTTCTGGCTGACGAATCAGGAACAAGCAGTTTTAATAAGCACCTGTACATGCCTTTCTAGGCCCTATATTTAACCCACTTCAAAATTTGGGAAAATGTGATCTGCCCTCATGTGCTCTGGAAACAACAACCGCAGTAATCTGAGATTATTTCACTCTAGATCGCCCTTATCTCTAGTCTTAAAAAAAATATTAGTTCATCCAAAAAGAAAATGTTCAAATGTTACACAATAGAACAGATTATAATGGTTTATCATTTTGTAGAGCATTTTCAAACAACAGAATTAATAACATCTAATTTGGTGAATTTCAATGAATTAATTTTTAATTTTTAAAGAATTACAATATTGCCAACTGGCAAATATGAGTAAAGTCAGTAAAAAAAAAGATAAAAAAATGGTGTCAATAGGCAGTTGGCTGGTAACAGTTTTATCAATTTGAACATTGAAAAAATGTGAAAACATGAACAAATGTGAACGGGCCAATGCTGCATCATAAAGAAAGTTGAAGCATTGCTAATTTAAGTATTCAAGAATAAGAAGATGCAAAAGGGAACTCAATTCGCCAGAAATCTTCATCTCTGATAGAGTGTGAATACTGAATTGTGTTCTTGAGTTTTGCAAAATTGTCAGAATGATTGTCTTGGCAGGTCTTCTTGTAAACGGATAATCTTAAGTAATCTTATATAATGTCTTATAGTCACGTAAACAGTTAAGAAATAAAATGGATGTGTAATAGTATATTGGATCCATGCATTAGCTCTTAAATACCCAATTGTCTTCTTCTGCCCAGGTGCGTAATTTGGGTGTGATTTTTGATGCCCAGTTAACTTTTAATTCACATTTTAAAAACATAACGAAGATTGTTGTTTTTTTCCATCTGAGGAACATTACATGTATTAATTAGACCATTTCTCTCTAGGCCTGATGCAGAGGGGCTTATCCATGCCTTCATCACATCAAGACTTAAATGTTTACAGTGTTATACATTTATTACAATGTAACTATACAGTTATTATAATGTAATTATACATTTATTCAAATGTAATTATACATTTATTAGTGTTATTATAGATTTGTTACATTATTTTTATTAATACATTTGTTGATTCTTTTTGGAAAAGGAGCCATTCTTTTTTTAAAGTAGCGATTCTTTTTGAAAAAGTCAGCGATTCACTTTAAAAAAAGTACACGATTCTTTTTGAAAAAGTGGCGATTCTTTTTGAAAAAGTAGCGATTCACTTTAGAAAAAGTAGCAATTCACTTTTGAAAAAGTAGCAATTCTTTTTGAAAAAGTAGCAATTCTTTTTGAAAAAGTAGCGATTCACTACTTTCCTCGAATTCATTTTTGAGTTATCTGAATCTCTATGTCAGCTACTCTGTTAAATTCTGAATGTTATATTTTATTCTGGTGTGCTTAACGTTATCGTTTTCTCAGAGTTTAGGCTCCTGTGTAAGGCTATTATGCAACTCAAACATACCAAACCAACTACTAAAACATACAAAAACTGATTTTGCACTGGCATTGCACTAGTGTTAATCAATCAAAAGAAGACAAAGAACAACACTCATTGCTCTTGACTGAATAACTTTTGTAACATAAATAAGGATAAATCTATGTTTCATGGCTGGTAAAACACACACACACACATTGGTATTGCCACATTGCATTGCTGCTTATTTGCTTAAAGTTACATTTTGGTTCCACTTAGTGTGGATAGTCCACTTTAGACATTCTACTAACTGTAAGTTACTTTGTAACTACATGTCAACTAACTGTCATTAGAGTATTAGTTGGATGTCAGTAGACTGTTAGGTTGTTAAGGTTCGGGTTAGTAGAATAAGTTGACCTGTAGTTGTCAAGTTACTTATAGTCAGTAGGGGGGTCTTTTGGGGGACCATCAAAATAAAGTGTTACCAGATATTAAGCGTACAGTCTACCAATTATCTAATGACAGTTAGTTACGTATAGTTAGTAGAATGTGAAAGTGGATTATATATATATATATTTTTTTTTTTTGCTGGACATGCTCAAACCAACAATGACTGTTGTCACTGATGACGCTGGAAATCGTCAACTCAATAATTAAATTGCAGTATGTGTGAAACCCCCTTAAGACTGAAATCCTAGAACACCATAACAAGCAATCACTTAGCATGGCTTCTAAAGACATTTTAGAGCCCTAAGAGGGTACAGGGGCTCATTTTTTTATTAAATAAAGAAAAGAAATCAAATGAAAAAGGTCAACCTCAGATTGGGCACACAGCATGGTTTAAATTGATCTGAATCCCTCATCATGTAGGTTTGTATTGATTTCATGTCTTGAATCAAAAGTATTAAATATCATGTGTTCTCTGCCTGAATTGTTGAATCTCTAATGGAAGCAGTCTGAACCCCACTGAGGCCACAGCGAAAATGAAGCCCATGACATGCTGTCTTTGTGAAAGTCCTTGGAAGGAGGCATCTTTTAAAGAGCAAGCTTTGTTGTCCAGCTCTATACAGGCAAGCAAACTTTGATCCCACGTTGTCGTATAATGGATAATTACGACACCAGAGACTCCAGCACTGTGACAATTCAAGACTGATCAACCCTTTTTCTCAAAATGAGTTTTTTTCATTCTCCATACTGACCTGATTTATGTGATATTTTAATTTGCACCTGGCTTTCATAATTTGTTCAGATCTATTTACCAAAAATATATGCAAAATCATGCATATTTAATGAGATAATGCCTAATTTGCATAATTAAACATACAAATTTAAAAAAACTTGTAGGCTACATTTTTTATATACTTGTGTAAGTATCAACTGAGGATGTTTCATGGTGATATCGAATATTATTATTTTTTCTCAGAGGAGAATGGGCCGACTTTTTCAAGCTGATAGAAGAGCAACTTTGACTAAAATAACCACTCGTTACAACCGAGGTATGCAGCAAAGCATTTGTGAAGCCACAACACACACAACCTTGAGGCGGATGGGCTACAACAGCAGAAGACCCCAACGGGTACCACTCATCTCCACTACAAATAGGAAAAAGAGGCTACAATTTGCAAGAGTTCACCAAAATTGGACAGTTGAAGACAGAAAAATGTTGCCTGGTCTGATGAGTCTCGATTTCTGTTGAGACATTCAGATGGTAGAGTCTGAATTTGGCATAAACAGAATGAGAACATGGATCCATCATGCCTTGTTACCACTGTTCAGGCTGGTGGTGGTGGTGTAATGGTGTGGGGGATGTTTTCTTGGCACACTTTAGGACCCTTAGTGTCAATTGGTCATTGTTTAAATGCCACGGCCTACCTGAGCATTGTTTCTGACCATGTCCATCCCTTTATGGCCATAATGTACCCATCCTCTGATGGCTACTTAGAATATAAGTATGGTTCCTAATAATCCTTTAGTTGAGTGTATTATTGTAGATGTTTTTTTATTTTTTTATTTTCATTGGATATTTAATATTTAAAGAGCAATTGAACCATTAGAGTATAGCCTACATGTCATACAGACTTCATGGTATGTAAAAGAACATCCTGCACATTTTACTAAATAATACATTTTCTGCAGCTAGCCTATGTGAATCATCACATCACTTCAGTGAGAAAAATAATATAATTTATTTCTCCATATTCTTATTTTATTAGCCATTTAAAGTAAGTGCAGGAGATCCAAATGGATAACTTCCGAAAATGAATACGTCAAGCACCACCACCGGTAATATTGAACAAATTAGATGCTATTAGACCATTAACTCAGTTGCGTCAAATGACTATTTAAATGCCTACAACTGATAATCATGCTGTGGGACACTCGCCTGAATGACGTGGGTGCATGTGGTGACACTTAGGTGATCTCTTTAATGCGTCTCAAACAAAACAGATAACCGAAAAACCCAACAAAATGGCAAGATACTAATGAATTGAGACTTTCATGCTGGAATTGATGATGCAAATCAACGTAATTGCTATGTTAACCTTCAGATGAAGTTGCCCAGTCTGCTTTTATCCATCTCCACACATTGCTCTTATTAATAGCTTTCCTTAGCGTTAGTGGGTCAGACAGGGGTGAGGGCCTAGAAGTATAATATAGGCCAATGTTTTTCTGTGACTTTGATGCTGTGCATGTCCCAGTTATGAGCAACAGTTGGGGAATGGCGAAGACCATTTATAGAGCAGTCTGCTGGTGCTGAGGCTCAAGGTGATGGACAATCTGACCACTGGGACATAGAGGCTTTAGATTATACTATAATTATTACTATGATGTTCATTAGCACAGGTTGTTCTTATTCAGTGTGGGGAGTGAGGTAAGGGGATCTGTGGCAAAATACAAAAACAAAAAACAAAATCTGGAACATATTGACATAAAACATATTTGACAGTTTGAAACTATTAAAACAGATACTACAAAACATAATATTAAAGTTATTCTTTAAAAAAATAGTTTTGATTGAGTTTGTATATCCCTTGAGTTTTGTATATTTTAATCCCAAAATATTGCATTTTAGCAATATATATATATATATATATATATATATATATATAGCTAATATATATATATATATATAAGTTTCATTTAATTTTTTGACCTTAGACTTAAGTACATCTTTGTATAGTTTCATTATTACTTCTATTATGTGAAATTTTGTTAAAGCGTGCTGTTAAATATGCTGATGAGCATTTATGGTCAACATTCAAGGCATTCAAGGTAGAAATGACATTCTGAGTAAAAGTTCGATATACACTGATATTTATATTCTGATGTCATTTGCATTGAAACTTGAATGAATTGAATATGCGTTTATTGTTAGATGAGAAAAAAAGCACTACCTTAAAAGCACTAGCTTAAATTAAGTTTCAGTGTCATCTACATAATTTGCTGACAAATTGTACATAAAAGGCTTTATTTAGTTGACTTTCTATAAAAAAGAAAAAAAAATGTGTGACAGTGTAAGAAAAAAATCAAGTGATTAATCATGAAATATTTTAATCATTGAATATCCACCTTTTTAGGGTCCCCATTTTAGGGTTGGATGACGTTACTCGGATCCTAACTCTACCCCAGACCTAAACCTACCCCTTCACCTAACGTTAAAGGTAAAGCCCAGGATCGTCATATAACAGACGTTTAAGGGGACCCTAAAAAGGCGGATATTGACGTATGGTCAAAAGACGTCCCGAAACTTCAGTTATATGACATTAGTCCTGGTTATTTTAAGACCTGTGTTTTCCCTGAAAGTGTTTGTTGGTCGTTGTCCTTGTATGGTTGTGTGTCCTGAATTCTTGAGTTTTCATTTGTTCTTTTGAGTTAAGTTTGTGATTAAATCAACTATACTGCAGTTCCCATGTCCTCGTCTTCAGCTACCAATACAAACCTGACAATTGTTGTATTTCCCAAAATTTCATAATTATTTGAATCTGTTCATCATTTTAAACAAACCCATTTTACTGTCATAGGCTTTTTGGCTTACTTGAGTTTTTACAAAATTCTTTTTAACACATTTATATACAAGTATCAAGTATCTTGCCTCACCAAAGAAAATCCTCAATGAACCAAAAAAAAAAAGACAATTCAGTGTGACCCTTAAAATGTTCCCTCCCTTTTTAAAGGTGTTCAGTAAATCCTTCATTAAATGTAATTTTATTGTTGTTTTAAACAATAGTTGTTTTTTGTCTTGTCATTGTTTTTCTCTCTGATATTCAGGGACCGTTGCTTTACAAAGCAGCCTGATAAATGCAATACTCAACCAACACGGTCATAATTATTTGAGGAAATCAATTTACTGCTTGCACTTGAATGCTAAACAGATTTCAGGTTTGAAAAAAAAAACACAAAGGATGAAAATCAATTGGTCCTTTAAGTGGTCCCTTAAGACACAGCAGACTTGTTTTTATTGCAGATTATACTTATACAGAATTTTGGACTCATTTTCCCTGTGGCCAGATATGAAATTGAAAGATGACATGCTGATCCATGCTTTAATTCTTGGCAACTTAGGGACTTTTTGAGAGGCTACTGAACATGGGAGTTGGATAAAATTATTATACATGTGTGACAGTGAGTTCTAGGAAGTAATGCAATTGCTTAGCAAGCTGACAGGCAAATAAATACAGCATACTCAGCTAACAAGCTCATTAAAGCCAAGCATATAGTGACATTCAGACAGTGTCTTGAGGATATGCTCTACCTACACAGGCTTGAAATCATAATAAGAGAGACGCTTCTTTAGTGATGTAACAAAACAAAATTACGCATTGTTTGGAATAACTATATTTTTACTTAATTCTAAAGTGATTATGCTAACTTCCGTAAATTATTGGAACTTTACAAAAATTGCCAAAACTATCCCTGTTCATGTGGATTTGTGAAAAATGCTGTTTTAGTCTGTCAGGGCAGTTGGCAATGTCACTTTGTAAAGAAACAACACACCTATCATCTACCGATGTTTAAGGGGGCCCTAAAAAGTCGTATATTGACGAATGGTCAAAAGACGTCCCAAAACGTCAGTTATATGACGAATTGGGATGAGACTGCGCTGGCTGGAAATACACATGTGCATTTTCTCAAATTCACATTTTTGTTGTTTACATGGAGATAATTACTATTGTTTTCAAAAACTTGCACTTTTACGTTTTCAAACGTTTGCATTTTTAGGCCCCCAAACCGCCTAAATGAATCGTGTAAATGAACGGCCAAAATGCATAAAAACCTTTGTTGTTGTGCTAAAAGTTGTTAGTTGTAAACAGTGTAGTTTAAAAGGCCCCTAAATCACCATAGTTGCAATAGTTTTGATTGTTTTGACTTTCCATACCATTGTGCATTGATGGTGCACCATGTTTTTAGGTTTGGTCACATTTTAATATGTTGCTACTTAAGTCGTCATCTTTATTCATATGGCACGTTATTCAATATTGTATAAATCAATTATGACTTGAGTTTAATTCAGCCATATGTCAACATCCAACGTTTATACCCTTTAACGTCAGTTAGATGACACTATCTAATCCTAACCTTACCCCAGACCCTAGACCCATCTAACTGACACTAAAGGTAAAGCGTCAGTTGGATGACGCCCCAGGATCGTCATCTAAAGGTCCTTTAACACTGGACGTGATTTTGACACACAAATAATTCATGCGATGGTTTTATTTTTTGATCAACTGTTTGTATAATGAGTGCTTCCACAATGAACGTGAATGTGCTGCGACGAAAAAAACGTCAAAAAAAATTTTTTTTACTTTTGAGGTGAAAGAAAAGGCTTCAGCCAATCACATACAAGGAAACAAAGGTGACGTGACTGAAACAATGAGGGATCTTCTGATTGCTTGTGTGTCGAATCGTCTGTGAAGGAAAATCTGAAACAAGGACTAGTGGGACGTTGTGCTCATTCGTTCGTATCAAGCCCAACCGGGTGTTTACAAGGCTTTTCAGTCCATTTGAGCCTTCAATCCGTTTACTAAAAGTGTTTATTTGATTGCATGTACAGGTAAACGTAGCCCCTGATGAATTGGACAGCTCACCTTAAGCAGACTGCCACACACTTCTGCCATATGTTTCTAGCTCCGGTAGCTTACTCTCTGTTCTTTAAGATTGGGTGCACACAAAACCTTTTTTTCTGCTTTTAAATAAAATGAAAAGCTTGTCTTCTTGTTTTAAAAAGAAAACATAGAAAATGCGCAACACAGACGTTACCGGAGCCATCACAAACAAACAAACTCTTTGTGGAGCGGGTGTTTGCTTTGATAAATGCTGCGTGGACAAGGAACTGCACAACTGTGGACCTCTTTTAAAAAGCGAACTGGTGAAAGTGAGCTACACCTGCTAGTAGTTACTGACATATCTCGATAATTAATGAGAAGGCCCTATCGAAGCTGCCAGATCAGACAAACAATATAAATTCAAGATGCACTGATAGACTCCGGTAAGAACACCATTCGTCTTTAATCTTTCCTAATGGACTTATACATGTGCTTATTTGGAAAAGTGCCATTTAGCGATTGTTTTTCTATTTTTTTTATAAAGCCTATTAACAATTTAAAGCATCATGTTAACATCACTGCAAAAAGACATCTAATATGAAATCTATATTTATTCACCAAGTAATCTATAATAAAAAGTATATAGTACGTTTTCTCCCTAGTGTCCCGCAAAATCATGTCTGCTTTCCTGCAACAGAGTAATAGCCAGGTGGTCACCCTCGGCGCATATGTTTTGGAATGTTGAAGCTCTGAACATCACAAATTCGCATAGCGGCTGATGTTAAATGGTTTTGACGCGAACTATTGTCACGCAAACTATTCGCTTTTTCGTTTTGCTTTTCGTTACGCGTCCAGTGTAAAAGGGCCTTAACTGCCGTTAAAGGATGCCCTAAAACGTTGGATATTGACGTATGGTCAAAAGCGTCAGTTAGATGACGTCTTGGAATGAGAATGTGTTGATTAGAGTTCTCAACGGGCCTGAAAATTATTACCCGACCCGACCTGGCCCGTGGCTTTTGAAGCCCGACCCGATGTAACCCGACACATCAACATGAATTATCCGCCCGAACCCGGCCCGCGGCCCGACTCGGACGCGCACGCGTTCTAGTACAGTCTATTGCCGTTGCAGCGTCTATTCATTCCGGTGAAATCACAAAATAAAATGAGCACAAACTTAGAAAGGTTGACTTACTAGTCCATCAACAAGATCGCCAGGTCAGCATCACCGTTGCATCCAGTGCTGCTTTTGAGCTCGCGCCAATGAGTATAAAGCTCGACCGAGAGCGGGACTCCTGTCAGGTTTCTCACGCAGTCAGATTCTCTTTTCCTTTTCCTAGTCTTCCGACCGCGTTTTGAAACCAGCAGGCGGGCTGCGAGTTTTGAAACAAAATAGACCTAGCCTACAAACATAATCATATGCTTATAATAGGCATCGTGGAGGAAGATCAGTGCGTCCACAGTGGATAGACTGAGGCGTGTTCTCCTCTCTGCCAGCCACCCGCGATGGACTTTGCACGCAGCAGCCAGACTTTCTTTACGGTGAACAGCAGCGATGATTATAATAATTTGTTTGTTTTTTTACTGGGTGGAAAAGATTAAGCCCGAGGTCCGACCCGACCCGAGTCATTTGCTTATATTTTCGACCCGAACCCCGGCCCGAACCCGCGGGTCCCGTCGGGTTTGTCGGAGCCGACCACGACCCGTCTGAGAACTCTAGTGTTGATCTCTAGAAAGACAGTGTCGTTATTCAGCCCGAGTCAGTTCAATGTTGTGTTTATGCATAGACAGTAAAAGAAATGGACACAGCGACCCCGTCAATTCAACGGAGAGAGTTGAAGCTCAACATGGGCACTCACTTCCTGATAGCCAAGCGTTCTGCGCAGGCTTAAACTGAGCTTGACGACGTAGATGTCACGTGAGCAAACTGACTGACTTATAATAGCTGTGCCAATAGAAATTTTAATCGTGCACAGAGACGGCGAAGCGTGACCTGGAGCAACTTTTGGTAAGTATTCTGATTAGTTATTTTGTCATTTTGCTTCTATTTATGCCATGGGCTGACTTTAGACAGTAAAAGATTGCCTGCGAGGCTGTGTGAGCTTCTCTTCCTGTCTATACGGTAATTCTCTACTGTGCGACGGACAGTCGAGTGGTTATGACGCAATTTTTAGCCTATTTTTACAAGAACTGCTTCTACGTGGCCATAACGTAACATACAAAGTAATGGAGCCTTTTATACATTGTCGTGTTTCTTTAGAAATAAATAATGGATAAATGGAGTCTTTGGACGCCTCAGATGTAAAGTTATTCGCCGTCAAAGTGACGCCAAAATGAATGGGAGTCAATGGGATGCTAACAGCAGGTGATAGTACGCTACAATGGCGGCCCCCGGAGGCAGCTTCAACTTCCGGCTGATAGATTACCCCTTGTGTTTATGTGACACTCACAAAATAAGTTTTGTTGAGATTATTACTTTTTGTTTGCTTTAATTGTAACAGTATTTTATTATATTTCAATTATGTAATTGAACATTGATGAGAGGGTACGGAAAGAGCACAATGACATGTATTTCCTAAAATGGACACAGGGTGGCAGTAAGTCGCGAGTCAGCGTCACACGGGGACATTTAGCGATGCGCAGAGCAAGAGTCAATGGAGTCAATGGAGAATGAGCAACTGTGTTCCTGCGTCACTGATTTCTCTTGGATATTATATATATTTCCAGGATAGGATTATCTATACATCCAGCCCGTTCTCATCCCAAAGCGCCATATACAATGCTTTTGCAAAAGCGTAAATATCCAACGCACATGGCACCCTTTAGCGCCAAATGGAGCCGTAGAAATAAATCGGGCAGAAGGCGCCTCCTAGTGGTCTAACCCTAACCCTACCCCATACCTAAACTTAACCATAACTGAAGTCTCATTTGGCGCTAAAGGGTGCCATGTGCGTTGGATATTTACGCTTTTACAAAAGTGTCATATATGGCGCCTTGGGATGAGAATGTGTTGATACATCTGCCAGTGGAGACCTAACTGGGACCCGCTACATTTAGTTCTCAATAATAGCGCCAATGTTGCAAAATAATTTCATCAACTATGAAACAAAGTCAATTCAGCTATAAAGCAACTCTGCAAAACAGTTTCTCAGAGGAAAACTTTTTGCTGGAATTGTCAAACTTTGCAAGACTCATGACACCTTCTTAAAACAGCTTTGCAAGGACCAAAAACTACTGTTTTAAAGTTTGCCATCAAGTTCCTCAAGCATAGCTGCATATTCTGCTTGTTTTTCAAGGTTCGGGTCTTTAAAATAGTGTGTTTGTTTTGCCTGATGAATCCTGACCACAGTCAATACATTTCTAAAGTGTTGTCTACATAACTGAACACTGCACCATAATTTAAATGAGCTTTCAGTTTGTTGCAGTATGAACTTCAGTATGTGACTTAACATCAATAGTCAAAAGTCTGGAATCAAGGTTATGTGAATTCATTGCAGCATTGTTTTATTAATGAGAAAATGACCAGGGATTAAATGTTAGTAGCAAAGAGGATTAAGATTCTTGGCTTTACTGAAAACATTTTGGGCTTGGAGAAAGATAAATGTTTCTCCATGAATGAAATAAACTCAAAACAGCTTTCTAGTGAATGAGCATGTTTGGGTTATATGATTGTAGGCTCTGTTTTGATTATATCTACACTCTTTATTCCCAGCTGGTCATGTTGTCTTCAGTTGGCTTTGTATTTCACCAGCTGGAATTGCATTGTTTTTCCATCTGCCTTTTGATTATCTTTTCAAAATCTGTTACAGTCTACAGGACATGCATCCAAAATCTTTTCGACACTACTGACGCTGAAACACTGCATTAATGTGTTTGGAAGTGTTGCAAACTCAAAGGCATGTTTTTACTTAATTTTGACTATCTGACTACTCATTGTTTAGTTTCAACGCATTCTCAATATAACACTCTTCGGTTATGGATAGGTCTGGACTAGTGTTAGGTTTAGATCATATGTGCTGTTTCACATTGACGCTAAAGGGTGCCATGTGCGTCGGATGTAGACGCAATGTCAAAAGCGTCACCTATATAACGCCTTGGGATGAGACCAGGCTGTTAGTTTGCTATTCCTGCAATTTAGTCATCAAAGATGCACTTGACATACATTTACCTAAAGGATTACAAGGAACACCATACTAATACTGTGTTTGACCCCCTTTCGCCTTCAGAACTGCCTTAATTCTACGTGGCATTGATTAAACAAAGTGCCAAAAAATATTCTTTAGAAATGTTGGCTCATATTGATCGGATAGCATCTTGCAGTTGATGGAGATTTGTGGGATGCACATCCAGGGCACAAGCTCCCGTTCCACCACATCCCAAAGATGCTCTATTGGGTTGAGATCTGGTGACTGTGGGGGCCATTGTAGTACAGTGAACTCATTGTCATGTTCAAGAAACCAATTTGAAATGATTCGAGCTTTGTGATATTGTGCATTATCCTGCTGGAAGTAGCCATCAGAGCCATGTGTACATGGTGGCCATAAAGGGATGGACATGGTCAGAAACAATGCTCAGGTAGGCCGTGAAATTTAAACGATGCCCAATTGGCCCTAAGGGGCCTAAAGTGTGCCAAGAAAACATCCTCCACACCATTACACCACCACCACCACCCTGCACAGTGGTAACAAGGCATGATGGATCCATGTTCTCATTCTGTTTACGCCAAATTCTGACTCTAGCATCTGAATGTCTGTTTTAAAGACAGATGAGTGGTACCCGGTGGGGTCTTCTGCTGTTGTAGCCCATCCGCCTCAAGGTTGTGCGTGTTGTGGCTTCACAAATGCTTTGCTGCATACCTCGGTTGTAACGAGTGGTTATTTCAGTCAAAGTTGCTCTTCTATCAGTTTGAATCAGTTGACCCATTCTCCTCTGACCTCTAGCATCAACAAGGCATTTTCGCCCACAGGATTGCCACATACTGTATGTTATTTTTGTTATACATTATTTTGATAGTTAGTTTAAGGGTCTAAGTGGACTAAACTACTAACATTATACTTTAGGTAACTTTAATACTTCATGTCACCTAACTCTCATTAGAGTATAAGTAGACTGGTAGGTGTTAGTAGAATGTGTAGAAAGACATGTAGTTGCAAAGATACTCATGTCTGTTGTGGAGGTTCAAAATAATGTGTTAGCAGATGCAGACAGTTTTACACAATACATTCCATTTTAATAAATATAAATATTCAGTAATCACAATGAATGTGCTAAAATCATTGTTTTGTGTATTTAAATATCATCTTGTTCCTTCGCCTCTTTTATTGTTTTTAAAACTACAACGATGTACAAATCCATCCATTCATCCAATTTGCTCACATAAGCCTTTATCCATTCCATACCTGTCGATCGGCCTCAAATATGTTTCTGCTCAGCGTGAGTTTCTCCTTGATGAGTTTTTGCTTCAGCATGCAAGAGCACCCTCCTATTTTAGACTCCCAACACGCCGCTCTCAGCCTCAGAAGAGGAAGAAGACCCGCTCAATGGAGCCAATGGAACTTGGCAGACATCAGTAATTGGAAACTTAATCACGTAAGGAAAAGTCTGATGGCGGGAAATGAGGCCCTGCAGGAAGAGGATGGCAATATGGGGCCACAATCAACAGATGCCTTGAGTGGTGCTCTGCACATGTTCCCTGTTTCATTTCTATTAATATTCAGAGAAATGTTGCCATAACCGCAGCAAAGCTCAAAGTAAAACAGCAGGCTATGACCCACATTGAAACATTTTTATCTATTTTTGCAAATGAGTCTATGATGTGGGTTTATACGACCTGTTTTGCATGACACCGGCAGTACTAGAAAACAGAAGAAGTTCATTGAAAACCTCTCTGAATAACATCTTTTATTTGACATTCAGGTGCTTTGAAGTCAGGTAACCTGCTTTCTCATGGTCCTGGAAAACCAGACCTCGAGAGGGAATCAGAAAATCTGTTTCTTTTCAGAGAATAAGCATGCTGAAAGTTTTAGGTCAAAGCTCTTTCTCTTTCAAGGGCACTTGCAGAAGAGTAGTGCCAAAATGATTTGATTCAGGTTAACAGCATTTACATCACCCAGTATAAATGTTCATGGCCAGCTCATCTATTCAGTCAGTCAGCATGTTCCTGCAGTGTGAAGGATATACACATCTTGTCATGAGCAGGGTGACCCAAAAACACAGGCACATTGCCAAGATACTTCAAGGTAAGAGAGAGCATGGGTTTCGTGATTCGGTTCATTCTGTTCATTCATTCTCATTCTCATTCTCATCTCAAAAAAAAAAAAACTGATTAATATTTTACATAAAAGAATGATTCGGTAACACTTTGAAACAAGGTTAAATAAGTTAACATTGGTTAATGCAATAGGTAACATGCAGTGACAATGACCTTTTATAAAATGGATGTTAATTTTGACAGATTAACATTTCAGGTAAATTTAACATTAATGTGCTGTATAATGAATAACCATACAGCATTAAGGCATTATTGACACAACAGTACTACTTTCTGTAAAGCTACTTTGAAACGATGAATATTATGAAAAGCAATATAAACAAATTGAAACCATTATTAACAATTAATATGAACTTAGATGTAAATGCTGTGATAATGTTAGTTCATGATGCCTAATGCAATAACTAATAAACTTTGAAATGAAAACTGAACCTCATTGTAACGTGTTGATTCATTCAGGACTTAGACGGGGTTCTCAAATCTGGCCCTCGAAGTCCACTTTCTTGCAGAGTTTAGCTCCAAACTTGATCCAACTCTCCTGCCTTAACTTTCTAGGGCTATGTCTGAAAGCATAGGTAGCTGACTTGCTCTCTTATAATTTGTTACATAAAATAGTCCAAAATGCAAAATGCAAAATGCAAAAAAAAAAAATATATATATATATATATATATATATATATATATATATATATATATATATAT